>PVHX01016118.1:0-44312 GCA_004024805.1 Geosciurus inauris
TTTCATTTAAATGTTCATTTTGAAAGCAGGTTCAGTGTATCTACTTTTTTTTTTTTTTTGGTGGTGTTGGGGGCTGGGGATTAAACCCTGGGCCTCAAACATGATTGGCATGTGCTTTACCACTGAGCTGTAATCCCTAACCATATATATATATATGGATTACATATATATATATATTTACATATATATATATATATATAATAGAGTAGGTATATAGAGATGTAGAAAACACAAAGACAGACTGACAGACACACACAAAGAAAAGTTTTTGAAACATTCATATACTCTTGCTTCTAATAGCTATGGGATTCCTTAGCTTATGAAAGCAGCTTACTGACAAGATCCTCAAAGACAGGGAATTAAATGAACATTTGGGGACAATTTCTTTGTGCCTGGGTTGATGCTAACAGTGAGGTTGATCGAAGCAATCACGCAGGTAGAATTTCTTCTCTAGTCCTCCTCACTAGAGATCTTCTCAGGCTCTTGCCAAGCTTGAGTAGTCTCCCACAATTTCTTAAAGAAACTCATTTCATTCTAAGTAAAACTACTAGATAATCATTCCTCTTTTCGTTATAGCAGTAAAAAATAGGAAGCAAACACAATGATCATTAGTTAGAGAATATTTAAATAAATTATGGTATATTCATTTACTGGTGGGATAGTACTCATCTGCTTAACAAAATGAAGTAGCTACATGTTCATATGTTAATAATAAATGCTGTCCTAGATATATAGTTAAATAAAAACAGCAACATGCAGAACCAGGAATGTCATCCATAACAAAGACATTCACATTTCTGGAGAGAGATACAAAATGTTTGTTCATTACTTATCTCTTAGAAGTGAGGCTGTGGATTTGGCAAGGGTGCTACTATTTCATTTCATACCTTTTTGATTCTTTTAAAACACACACATAATTTATTTTTAAAGAAAATTAAGTAAAAAAAATCAGGACTTTATTTATTTTTATTTTTTGGAAGTTAAAATAGTTACTCTGTGGGCCCAAGCTTTCACAGCCAAGTGCCTAAAGAGGTTTGATTCTTAAATACAATCTCTAGATGAACTGAGAAGTTAAGTCCACAAGGGCAGACATTGGTTTTTGGTTCACTAAGAATAAAGCACAATGTTTTGATCTCATAGATTTTAGTAAATGCTGTTTTATTTTCTCAAAATTGTCACTGTACCAGCAAGTGTTATTTCTTCAAATATTTGCCCAATGACCCAAGATATTAAGAATTTATCTAGTCAGATTCAGGGTGATAATCTAGCCCTGAGTATTTGTATATGAAAAATAAGGTGAGTTTCAAAAGTTCATTTATTAATATTGAGTTTATTTTTGTGTATTTTGGCAAGTATCTGATTATAGTGCTGATATAACTCTAACCATCATGAATGTAAAAGAAAATGTCAATTGACTTGCATTCCAACAAGCTATTTGCAGTCTTGAAGTTGGAGTCAATCGCATAATTACTCTGAAGATAAGTCTGCTTTAAAGTGGTCTAATCAGGCAATCAAAAAACTTAAAACTACCTCTGATTTTCCTATAGTGCACAATGAAAAGTTTATTAAATGACGAATGTATACCCACAAGGTGGAAGGTAGACTATGTTTCAGAATATTTGACCTCTTTTTCAGAAGAAACAGGAACATCTGTTTGTCATGGCATGGTGCCATTGGCAAGTGATCTTTCCAGGTTAATTATTGGATGATGTACATCTCTTCAGTAATTTGACAGATCTTCATTATGAGAGCTTCGAGTAGGCAGATGTTTCCCTGAAGGAATCAGAAAAGAGCAGTGACAACTTCATTGTAGACTGACAGGAACTCAGAACTCTTCTTGTGATAGAATTGCTGCATGTGCTAAGATGTGTTAATGGTTCAATTCTGTAGTGTAATATTGGCAATCGATCATTTGATGGACATAGGAAGGAATAATATTAGAGATGGTCACTAATCTGTATGTTAATTAGAGTAGAAAGCATTACCACCTCAGAATTTTTCTGCCTAGGAACATTCCAGAGGTAACACATTTAAAAGAAAACTTGAGAGAGATGAAAAATAAAATATACAGCATTTTTTAAAGTATACCTTTAGAAAATACACAAGATTTCTTCAGCAATAGATTTTCACAGTATTCCCACTCAGTAATATTATTATTACCATTAGCAGTTTGCCAGCAGCTACTGGCATGATTTTCTTTTTTACTGCTCTTTGGACCCAGGCCTACTCAATTTAATGTAGTTGGCTATGGCACTTCTCACTTTCTTAAAACACAGGGCTTTCCAATTTCCAAGAATGTTTATGGTATCAGAGTAATTTGAAACAGGTGTTTAAGCCTTGCAACTATGCTGTGCAACAGAAGGTTTATATATTTTTCATTATATATTGAGACAGACCACAGCACTTAAAATGACCATCTGTCACCAAATGCATGCTGTGTGCAGAATGTAAGAGAAAAAGGACTTTACTTCAAACTCCTCTGAAATAATGGGATGTACTCCCCTGCCTTCTGCTTCCTTACTCGTCATTGATTTGGATAAAACCAAAAGAATTATTTTATTTGCTTGAAGAATATCACCAATGAGAGAACATGAGAATACTGCATAGCATTTCTGCTTGGTTTGATTTACAAGATTGTAAGCCTTGAATTTGAGAGAATTCAGCCCATGGATTTCCCCCAGAGAGGTAATTTTTTAGCCTATATATTTTCTTCTTCATTTTATAGCACTAAGAAGTCTGAGTCTTAAGTACTAGTTCTCTTTGCAAAAATCTGGACTCTCAAGTCATAGTTGCCAACTCATGTGTTCAGAGGATGTACAAGCTAATGTGAATTAGTGAATCTGGCAGGATAGTAATTGTGGCAACCTGCAGAGAGAATCATCCATCAGGAGGGAGCAGCTAATAGATCTATGAATGACTATTGTGCAGAAATGCAGACCCAATACTGCTAGATCTATCAATCTTTCAAAATCAATGGAAATCCGAATTTTTACATGCTTTCTTCTACTATTCAGATATTAGCATTGCATTTCAAAAAATGACAAAAACAGTATGGGCCAAATAATATGTATGCTGTCTGAGGTATGCCTGATACAGATAGATCTTCTTTCATAGTTAATAAAATATTTTTACAATGGAGCAGGCGCACATGATTTGTTACAGTAAGAATTTTCCAACTAGATTCTATTTTATCAATAACTTGCTAATAATGGTGTGAAGATGCTGATAATGTCAGTCTTTCTCTTATTGCTTGGCTGAGGTCAAATTTATATTATCTCATAGATTTCCACATTGAATCATCAATTGGATTTGAAAGAAAAATAAAAGATGAGATGGAAGTAATCCTGGAACTGCAGGGTAAAGATCTTGCTCAGGAATTTGGAAAACTGCTGAACAATCTATTATTTTTAACGTAAAAATTCATTCACTTTTTCCACAAATAGTTATAAGTGCCTACCTAATATTCATTAGACATTGTTCCATCAATTTGTCCAGTGACTATTTACTGAGTGCCTACTGGGTACCAAACATTATTCAAGGAACAAAGGATATAGCACTATAGTGCAAGAAAAATAAAAGTTAGTTGTTATCCTAATAGGAATGTTGGTTACAAATATTTGGCAAAATCAAGAAGTACATTGTATATTATTGTGTTAGTCAACTTTTCATTGTTGTGACTAACTACCTGAGAAAATCAACTTAAAGGAGGAAAGATTCATTTTGACTCAGTTTGAGAGGTTTTAATCCATAGTTGGCTTGCCTCATTGCTACAGGCTTGTAGTGAGGCAGAGCATCATGGCAAAGAGAGGGTTTGGTGTAGCAGAGCTTTCCACCCCATAGCAATAAGGAAGGGAGGGGGGAAAGAGAGAGAATATGTATGAGAAAGAGACAAGGAACAAGGTATAACCTTCTAAGGCATAACCCCAAATTACCCATTTCCTCCAGCTAGGTTCCACCTCCTAAAGTTTTTATCACTCCCAATAATGCTATAAAATTATGAATCCATCAATGGCTTAATCCACTTATGAGTGTAGAGCTTTCATTGTCCAAACATTTCCCAAAAGTCCCTTTTCTGAACATTGCTCCATTAGGGACCAAGCCTTCAACACATGCACCTTTGGGGGACATTCCAGATCCAGACCACAGCAGTTATGTATGACAAGAACTATGGAGCAAATATAGCAGAGAAGGATATAGGCAGTAAGCACAGGAAGAATGATATCATGTTTGAACTTGAATGACAGGATTGCTGAATTGTCATTGCTGAGATGGAGAAAAATTGCAGGAAAAGTATATTTAGATAGGAAGACCAAGAGCTCAATTTTGAATGTGTTCTGTGCTGGATGGCTATTAGACATTCAGTGAAAATGTCTAGTTGGCAGTAGGATTTCAAAGGAAATAAATATCCAAGCTGGAGTCACTTGAGAGTGACTAGATGGTACGTAAAGCCATGAGACTGCAGGAATTCCAAGGACTGAAATATATGATATTTACAATGATTTAGTGGTCAGTAGATGAGAAAGAACTAGCAAACAATATTGGGAAAGAAGGAACAGTTGAAGTAGTAGAAAAATCTGGAGAGTTTGGAATCTGGAAGGTGTAAAATTGCCTTGGGGACACTCATAGAAGTTAGACTCGGACATTCTACCCAGAACACGTTCCTTTTCTTTCTTGCACACACATACACATGCATGCACCCACACATAGCTTGACTCAGCTGGCCCAACAGTCAAGTGATTCTAATGCAGACTTTCATCAACCATACTTCATCAAACTTTGAGTAGTAGAATGATTGTGGGGGTTTGATGGCCTGTTCAGATGATTCAGTGTCAGAAAACACAGCATAGGAAGTTGAAGAATAAAGCAGGGAGGTAAAGCCAGGAGAATGAAATTTACCAGGCAATAGATTATGAGAACCAGAGCAAGCAAGGGCATGACTGATCTGAAGGAACTGATTTGGTTAGACCCTTTATTTAGACTAAGTATGGCACAATGGAGCATATGTGACTAAGAGTCATGCAGACCATGCTACTAAATTTGTGTGCCAAACCAATATAAACCAGACTCAAAACAATGGAACAACAGTCAAACTCTATTTGCTTGGCAATCTGCTTCAACTGGTTCATAAATATGCTGAACTGTATGAAGGAGACAACTGAACCTTTTGTACCTGTGCTGCCTGACTCTTAGCACAGTGCCTGACACTTAACAGGCTCAGAGTCAGCTTTTGGCAAGAACCTGATGGTGGACTCGGCCAAACAGAAATGAACATATGATGCATTTATGGAATTAGTTCACTCAAATACTCCAGTGCTAATATTTTTTGTGTATTTCATAAATCTTTTGATTTTTTTTCATAATGAGTTATGTGGTTGAACTGGATATCCTTGAGGAACACGACTATTTGATATTTAGCTATGATTTTTAAAGTTATCAATAACTCTACAAAGATGGTTAGTTATTGAGACAATGACAACTTCAGTAGTCAATCCCTATAATTATAACAATGTTCTCTATCCATATCAGTGTCACTCTGGGATAGGTAGGGGCCAGCTTAGCTTGAGGCAGGGGTAACGTGTAGAAAGAAAAACCACTGTTAATGAGCTTGCTGTTCATTTGGACACCAGGAACCATTTTCCCAGTTGCCCCTCCCACACAATTTGCACAAATTGGATATTTTGTAGTTCTAAAATAGAAGCATTTTCTCTTAGCTTCAGGCCTTGTGCATGTTTTGAATTTTGAGCGTTTTCTGTGCATCTTGTGGAATAATGACACAGTTTTAACTCTACTGCTTAGAGGGTCTCGTTTAGTGTGTAGAATAGCTCTGTGTGATACCTCCTTTTCATAATGGGTGAAAGGTATTCTCCTGGGCCCTCTCCTCTCCTTATCAACGTCTTCCTTCTCTTCAGAATGTTTCTCTATAGATTTGACAAATCATTTTCCTAATTACTAAATGAATAATTTTGTCCAATATATTGGGTAATATATCCCAAAATATATCTTTCTTTAAAATGGTAGGCTGTCTTGACTATAATTTTAATTTTGCACTTCTACCAAAAAAGGGCTCCTTTTGTTGTTGTTTTTTTTTTTTTTTATACTAGGGATTGAACCCAGAGGCACTTAAACACCAAGTCACATCCACAGTCCTTTTTTTGTAGTTTACTTAGAGATAGGGTCTCACTAAGTTTCTTAGGATCTTGCTAATTTGCTGAGGTTGACTTTGAATTCAAGATCCTCCTGACTCAGCCTCCCAAGCCACTGGGATCACATGTGTGAACCACTGTACCTGGCACAAGGGCTCCTTTTAACCACATTTTTATTTCTGTGTTTTTGAAGTAACAATTTATATAGAAGCAGTAGTTTTGATAAGCAGAAATTGTTTAGGAATGAACTAATGATTTATAAAAAGTAGTCCTTACTCAAATGTCTCTCTTTGCTCAATGCTAGCACATCTCTGTACCATTATTCCAACATTTTTGAGAATCAATTTCTTGTAACAATTTAGGATAATAAACAACATAGTGGAAGAAAATGATTATGAAGTAAAATCACAATTTTTACAAGATTCATAGGACAGAGCACACAAAAGTAGTACTGCCAAGATACTTAAATATAAGTCAAGTCACTGGCAAGTAAGGATGTGGAAGATGAACCTGATAGCAATAAAGAAGATAAAGATAAACAAGGATGAAGAAAAAGATAATTAGTTTAAAGGAGAATGAGTTGACTTTGAAAGATTACAAAAGATCCTTGGAAAAATTATTGGAGCCCTTGGCTACATCTGAGAAGCTGACCCTTATTTGTGATAATGCTATGACATTTAAATGTGAATGAAATTTTGTTGTACAATCAATATTTTAAAAATCAGCCCTGCTCTGTTGGTACATTCTTAATTCATTTTCAGAATACTGGATAGTTTTAAGTATAATATAAATCTTATTAAACATTGGATTAAAATTGACTATTTTTAGCTGTATTTTGTTTGATATCAAATTTAAAAATAGTTATTATGAGGTGTTGGCTTTTTATGTTGTATGGATTCACTTTAAATGTTCTTTCTTAGTTCAAATTACCCTTAGGAACAAAGACTTCCTGTCCATGTTAATCTTATTTCACCATTTTGCTGCTCATTAGGGTTTATTACTCTTCTTCCCTACCCCTTTCGCTAACCCTGTCACACAGATGAAGTCAATTTTAATAATATGTTTCATTTAATCCAAAATATTAAAATACTATAACTTGAACATGTAATCAATGTGAAAATTATTAATCAAATATTGCTTTTTGAAATATGGAGTATGTATTTTATACTTGATGCACATGTCAATTTGTACTAGCCACATTTTAAGTATTCAATAGCCACATGTAGCTAGCATTCACAGTAACAATAGTAGAAATTTAGAAAGATAACTCGGGAATCCATTTGGATAAAAAGGTTGTTTTGTAAAAAAAAGCAGTAAAGGCAGATAAAAATGATTATAATTGTTGCAAGAATCCAGTCAAGAGAAGATGAACAGTTGAACTGAAATGAAAGCCAGGGAAGTAGGGGTGGAAAGAAAATAGAATGGATGGATGTTTTAGGGTGCAATGGAGAAGTGCCTGGAATCTAGAGCCATGTGTACTACTTAGGATCTAGGTTCTCTCCCTTTAGCCATGTTTCTTTGCAAGTTGCTTAATCCATGCATTTCTCTTTGGGTTAAATAAAAAAATGATATTAATAAGAGTGGTATGCCTGAATGGCAAGAAGGTTGTGATGATTAAATGAGTTAATAAATAAATATGATATGTTTAGACTAACTGTCACATTTTAAGTATTCAATAAATGTCAAATACTATGATTTAAATTCATAGGATTTAGTAAACAATGGATGTGGCCAGTGGTACTGAAGTAGGAGTCCAGAGATATTCCGAATCTCCTGTTTTTCTTATAATATTAAAGGAATGGCTTTATGATATCCTTTACAGAAGTTCTAACATAAGGCTCCATGTCGTTGCTTAGAAGGGAGATCCTGATGCCAATGCATGAGTTTCTTTTTACTTCCAGGACATTTGTCCCTGCTGGTCCCTCTGCTGAATATGCATTTCCCCCAGCATTTACCATTATTGGCTCATGGCCTATTCTCAAGTCTAAGTTCAAAGTCTCAAGTCTTCACAGAAGCTTCCCTAGATCTCTTTCTCAACCACTTCCAAAGCTCTTACCATACTGCATATCTACCTCACCTTGTTATTTATTATCAGTTTTTCTGTCTAGTTAAAAGATCTATAATATTTATTAATGGCCCATTTGTATTATCACTGCATCCCCAACTGCCTAGATATAGTTTTGGCACCAAACTGATGATCATAGTGTGTTCAATGGATGAATAAATGTTTATTTTTTCTATGGTTTTGGAGTGTAAGGAATAGAATGACTACTAGAACAATAAAGGCAATGCGTGGAGGTTGAGGGTGGGGTAAGGTCTTATTTTTCCTTACTATTTGTACATGTTGTTTCATATTTTATTGAAGTACAGGGGCTGAGGAGAAAACACTTAACCATGTGATTAAGGTGTAGATTATCTCATCTCTATTCACTCTTATTACATAAGATCATAAAGGAATAGATCTTGAATACTAGAAATCCACATAGTCCAAAGTTCATGCAGCAGAGCTACCTCTCTTACCTCTCTTTTCTACTTCTGAAACTAAGTTGCATGTGTGTGTGTGTGTGTGTGTGTGTGTGTGTTGCTGGTGGTTGAACCCAAGGCCTCATAAACTTGGACAAGTGCTATATCATTAAGCTAACTCTAGAGAGGTAGAGAGATCATCATAAGATATAGAGTGAGTTAGAATCAGATATAGTGAATTTAAAATGTGCACTTTGAATATGTTATTCATATCATATTACAGTAACATTAAAGTGTGTGTGTGTGTATTTCAAACACATGTAATATGAGCTAATTATGAACTTCTTTTTATCTTTCATCTCACTTAAGTGATTGTTTTTTATCCCTATGGCCCTATGAGCTATTTATTTATATATGTATATAATCGGATACATATAATAATGGTATATGTTGGTATGGACCTATTATTATATTCATATTTACTGAGAATTTTGTTAGTTAAATATATGTCAATTATTTTTGATAAAATATATATTATCCTACAGTAATAAATGTGGAAGCTTTTTAAAATATTCTTATACAAACAGGAATTTTTCCATTTGAGTACTTCATTATAAAGAGGGCATGTATTTGAATTACTTAAGCAGTATTTTTACAATACATTCATTTTTATAGTAATAGTGTTTGTTAAATATATTTGACAATTATTATTTTGTTGGAAAAACCTAATGAATTCAGGTAACTTTACCATATTTGCTCCAGGAAAAGTCCAAGTTATTGGAAGCTGTTTCTAATCTAAATTGTATTTTAGCAATCATGGTAAGAGAGTAAATAATTTGTGGCTCAAATTCTGAACTTCTTTTTATCTTCCATCTAACTTAAGTGATTGTTTTTTATCAGAGTCCTTTGGGGGAATCAATTGCCTAGTCCTCTTAAATGGTTTTATCTCTGTGTAGGTAGAGTTAGACTCACCAGGCTTATTCCAGGTCAAATGGCTTTGAAATGCATTAGTGACCTGAAGACTGGTTAAGCAATTTGCTGTTTCTGGCCTGAACCTGCTTCTCCACCTGTAACCACTATAGGCTTTGCATCATTCCTGAACTACGCTTTCTGAAAACTCTATTTCCTTTAGTGGTGCCCTACAGTTGAAAGAGTAAAACTAGAAATGTAAATCCCAAGAAGTTAGAAATGGTTGTAAAAGCCAGTAGATACATTAGTCTTACTTGAAATACTTGGATTAGAAAATGCATGTTTTTTTTTTTCTTTTCCTTATCGCAGTATCAATTTTGAGATACTTTTTCTTTCTGTCACTAATTCTTAGTGTTAAGCTCATACTTTAATCTGTGCTAGCACAAGGTGTCACCTTTTTCTAGCTTTTAAAACTAAATTTTGAGTTTGAAGTATAATTTAAATTCATTGTCTAAATCAACAAAAAAATTCCTAAGTGAAAAATATGAATGCTAGGTATTTGGCAGATGTGATATATGAATAAGGTTCTTATTCATATCATTGCAAATAGTGAGTATACCTTAAGAGTTTTGTATTCATCTATTGCTATTAGAATTTGGTAGGAGAGATGGACAATGAAGGAGGTAATAAGGACAAATTTTATGGGACCAATAGCTGTGTTGGATTTTGAAAGGTTAGTAGAATCTTTCCTGGCCATGGATATTGTACTAGGAAGGGCATCAGTATGTGGATAAAAAGTATGAGTATAGAAGACTTGAGAATAGACAATAGTCTAGGTCAAAACTCATCTGGCCTCTAGGTGAAGTGTCAACTCTAGTCTTTCCTGCAAGTTAATCAACCCTGTTTGATGAGATTTTAGGGAGAGAGCTCATGACAATTGCATTCCTTCTGGAAGAACTTCCCTTAATTAGATAAGGGAACCTCAGAGAAAGTCCTCCTTGTGCTTCAGGAGAAACAGAAGGGAGAGAAGGAGGGGCAACATCCTGTTAAATTAAATTAATGGAAATTGTCCTATTGGTTGTTAAAACTAGAAGATAAGTACCTATGTGAGCTAAGACTGGAAAGAGGCATTGGCAGTCGGTAGAGAGATACTTGAATACCATTTTTTTAGACATTATTTAGTGGACCGTTAAAAGCCAGTATACTCTGGGCTGATCCACTCTGTTATTTATCGTGTCTCTCCAGTTGCCTGACATGTCCTTATGATTCCATCTTGCTCACAGGATCTCAGAAGTATAAATAACTCTTAATAATGATTGGGAAAAAAGATGAAAAGGAAAGATAGAGGTTATATCTATCTTATAAGGGAATTTACATCTAACCTTGTCACCAATTTGGTTATTTGGTTTATATATAGAATGGACATTTGGGTTTGACCAAGAAGATAAATTTGACAGGAATAAATGTACAGTCCTGTATTTAGTTCATAAAAGTCAGTGGCATACTGCTGGATAGATTTGACAGTAGACTATGGAAAAGGAGAATTTATTTGACCATAAACTAGATAAGGAGTAATGCGACTGCTGAAAAACAACAATAGCAACAATAAATACAGTTTAAACTGCAGAGAAGGGGTTAGTTAACTGAAATGATTACTATATTCTTCAGTTATGTGATGAAAGAAAGCTCAAAATTCATTTTAAAAACTTTATATACACATATAACTCTGTTGATATTTGTAGTTCAGTTTAGAATTCCTTAATGACCAATTTATAGTGAACTGATCTGTTTGATTTAGTCATACCTGCTGGAGAAGAGAGGTATGTAGTTTATAGGAAAAAATAGTATTTAGATGTGAAACATTCTAAGCTCTGAATTTGGATTGATTTGAGTGTGTGTTTTCAACAATGCCTGCATCTATTTCCTCTAGGGATGCCCTACAGTTCAGAAGAGTTGATTAGCTTTTGTTGTGTTGTTATTCATGATCACAGACCCTAGAAATATAAATCTTAATGAGGTAGAAATTGTTATGGAAGCCCATTTGTAAAATATCTTTCCTATGTTGCTTTAAGGATTGTTGAGAGAAACAAAAATATTTTGTACACTGTGAGGATTGAAAAATATACTTGATTTTCTAATAAATAGGAAGCCATTTCTGGCTCTCCTTTCTCCCCCTTAGCTTTGGACAGTTGGAAAGACTGTCAAGGTCAGATGTCTTCATATTCCCTCAGCCTTTGTGAAAGTCTCTCCCTTCCTCATCGGTGTTGCTTACAAATAAACAAAAAATATTTAGTGGTTCCCAAGATGGAGTCACGGGATTATGTGAGTAATAAGAACTTTAAGAATGGTTGTAAAACCACTGGGTGTTTATTCATTTTCAAAACTCATTTTAAATGGTCTTCACTGTAAAAGCAGAAAGACCTAAAGCTTTATACAAACATTGAAATTGAAGTTAAGTACTTTGGGCTCATTTCTGGATTCCTTTAAATAAAGTTTCCTCAAAGTTTGAATTAATTCTTCCACTTTAAGAATATTCAAGATGAGATTTCCAGTTAGTTGCTGCTGCTTTCCACAAGTTGAAAAAGTTTATTAGTTTGTACTGGATAAGAGATTAATCTGATTTTAAGAAGAGTCAAACTTACAGAATATTTTTAAAAATATAATTCAGTTTTACTATGTTCAAGGGCATAGAAATATTTTGTTGAGGGAATTCAGGAAAGAAGAGATGGACTATCTGTCTTTAAGAACTATTTTTCTGCATAGATGGCAATCACTTGTAATTAGCAGTTCATTGTTTGAATGCAAACACTGCTGCTAAAGTGGTGATTGAAACAGTAGTTGTCCTTTACTCTTCAGTAGAAGCAGCATTTTCTTTCTTTGCACTATTGATTTTCTAACAAATCTATTTTATATTATAATGGTATAAGGGTAAAATCTGCCAGGCACTTCTAAAATATAATAAATTCTCAGAGTCCTTAAAAATGAAGCACAACACCCATATTTATTCATTTTTCTTTCATTAAGCAAAAGGATCAGTATAATATAACAATCACCTTTGCTACATGTTTAAACCTGAATTCAAATTTAACTTCATGAGGTGTCTCCAGCAGATGTTCCCTCTCATAATGATTTCTATGGTGACTTTCACTTCTGAAAAGGCTTGAATCTCTAATGAAAAATTTTCAAAGTAATAAGACAGAAAAGAAGCATTAAAATATGCTTAGAGAGAGAAATTGAAATCATTTTGGCTAAATGTATCAAGTTAGAAGTTGCCCTAGTTACTGATTGCTGCTATTAGATATTCCCCTTGTGCAAGAAAAGCCAGCTATTGATTGTTAGATTTGAATTTCTTTTGAAATAACTGATTATCTCTATTGTGGCTCTTTATCTCAGCTTATGAAAACTGAAAATAATAGGAATCACCTACTATTTTAATATCTGCCTAGTGTTTTGCTTAATTTGCTTATCCTGTTAACCTGGAAGCTATTAAAATATCCTGTTTGTGGAATGTATAAAATTAATGACTCCCATTGCGTATCCATAAAGTGACAATATATTTCATAATGATGGATTGATTTGCCTTAAACAATTCATTTCAAAATTTTGGTTGCAGGTATCTTGGTTCTATTTATGTATCCATACTTTATACGCATGACACTACTCAAAGAAATAGATATATGCATAGATCACTGGTTTAAAAGCAAATGGGGCAAATGTTTAGCAGTACAAAAAATATATGTATGCATTGGACTCCTATTTGTGTTTTTATCAACGTGTTAGTTTAAGAGCTACCCTATGCATTAATTGTGAGGCATACCAATTTAATGAAGAGACTGGGCCTTGGATATGGATGGCAAACAAGTAAAATGTCCATGCTTAAGGAAATTCAATTAAATTTATTAATTCTTTAATCTAGAGTACTCTGTTTTAATCCCAACTGGGGTAATGTAATTCAAAGCAACTCTGATGTTAACCTTTCAGAGCCAATATCAGACTCCCCATATTGAAGGGCATAGCCTCCAATGGGACCGCCCTTACTTCAGACACTAGCCACAATTCTGGAGGGTCTACAGGCAACCTACATTTCTGACCAACTGGCCACCAATTAGGGAGTTCTCTCAACCCCCTATAGGTTTGAAAATTAACTAGAACTATTTGACGCACAGAACTCAGGGCAGTACTATAATTATGATTACAATTTTATTGTATAGACTACAGATAATGAAGGGTTTGGGGTAGTCTTTTGTTCTGGGCTTTTCCCCCATGGAGTAGAGGTGATTTACCCTTCTGGCACATTGTGTGCTCATCAACCAGAAAGTTCCACTGAACTTCAGTGTCTAAAGTTTTTATTGTGGGTTCATTACATAGGCATGATTGATGAAATCATTAGCTATATGATTGAACTCAATTGTCAGCCTCTCATCCCTCCTCATAGGTTGAGGGGACAGAAAGTCCCAACTCTCTAATTATATGCTTGGTCTTTCTGATGAATACCTCTACCATGAAGCTACCTAGGGGCTCAGACAGGTCACCTCATTCTTACAACAAAGATACTTGGATCAATCAGGAAATTCCAAGGAATTTTGGAATTCTTTGTCAGACACCCAAGGAAAAAAATTAGACAAATTCTTTATCATAAAATAAATAAATTTAAAATACATAAATAAATTTAGCAAATATTTATCCAGTGCCTATTATAGTTAGATACTATTTTAGTAATAAGCAAATGAAACAAAACAAGGGTTTAATATCTAGTGGAAAGTTTGAGGTGGGTAGAAATCATTGACAATAATTAAAGAAATAAATAATGAGTAGAGAGAATTTTAGAACAGAGAGCTATGGAGAAACAATGATAGGGGAGACTAGGGAGTATCAAGGCTGTATGGCTGGAATTTTAAATAAAGTGGTTTATTTGAGAAGTCTCCTTCTATGGCTGAGGATAGCCAGTGAATGAGCTATGGGGACAGCTGAGTGCTGTGGAGCCATCTGTTGAAAACTCTTTCAAGCAGAGGGAGAGGACTGTACCTAGACCTTGCGGCAAGAGTCCCAAGTAAATTTTTAAAATGTTGACAGAATTTGTATACAGGTTACAGAAAATGCTTAGGATAAAATCAATATGACATAAAAATCCTATGGAAATACCAATGCTAACAGTAGGAGAAAACCTTTTATTTCTGAGTGTAAAATCACTTAGTGTAAAATCAGTGACAACAGAAGGATAACAATGTTAAAAGTTTATCTTGGAGGCCATTGGCTTGAGAAAATTTTCAAGCATGGCAGTGACTCTTGAACATAGTTTTATATATTCAACCGTCAAGATTTAAAAGCTTTGAGAAAAAGAGACTATAAAATAAGTTATTCTCATTGCTACGAATCTAGTCTAATTTTTGTGAATCACTTTCTTAAAGTCTGTGCTAGAGATTGACAAAATTAAGGTTAGCTCAGAATTTATGATCATATATTAATAAAGCCTGCATGAAAATCTAGCTCAACATTTTGAAAGCTCAGGATATTTCTAAAATATTAAAATATGACTCTTTTGGGAGCTTATTCCTTAGACAACAACCATTCTACTGGCTATTTCCTTGACTTTTTTTTAGTTGATGGAATATGCACGTAAATGTTTTCAGGTTTTATCTAGCTCTGCATGTCACATGTGACTATACAATGTGTGTGGAATTAGTAAAGTATTGAGGAAACTAATCATATTAGGGAATTTGCTTTTTATATATAACTTTCTGCAGAGACTTTAAATCTGTTTATTTTGTTCCAGTGTTTTATGTGATTTTTTTTCTCCATTGTTGTAAACAAGCATTTGACACAGCAACCTCCTGCAATGTATACATAACTGTTCCATGACTCATGATCATTATTTTCACTAATATTTCAACATGATGAAACCAATTTACATGTTAGATGAGTGTTTAAAGCTATTATCATTTTAATTAGCATGTATTAGTTGTACATATTAATGGGATTCTATGTAACATTTATGTTGATGTGCAGAGCATGCACTAATCAAATCCAACCACCTCTTTACACAATCTCCTCCTCATCCTTCCCAGTCTTTAGTATTTACTGTTCTTTTAGGTCAACTTTTTTTGGTTTCCACATATGAGATCATGCAGTATGTGTCTTTCTGTGTCTGGCTTATTTCACTTAACATAATGTCTTCCAGTTTCTTACATCTTCCAGCATCTTACAAGTAATCATCTTTGGAGACTCCTATTTTAACCAGCAGAATCAAAGTCTTCAGAAGTTTGCATTTTAAATGGTCTTTCCTCACTGCAGCAAATACACACTCTTTTGATGACATGTCCAAAGGGCATGTTTTCATTACTAGAGGCTAAATTTCCTTTCAAAATTGTCAGGAAAAAAATCAGGACAAATGCATTTAAAATGAAGCAGAGAATGATATAATAAATGCTATTTGGTAAAAAAAAGGACATGAATATATGATATATGAATGATAGTTATGTAGTATTAATGTTGGCTCAGAATTGGTTGCCAAGATAGGTAGAACTTGGTCTTCTCATGATGAATTTAAGTCTTCTATAGTTTAATTTTATTAAAATTATCAGACAGACATTGCTTTATTTTCAGAATTAGGTCTATCAACATAACACTAAATTATATTTCACAAAAATATTTACATTACAAGATTAATTTTGATAAGTTTATGTAAAAGGTAGTTATTTTTTCTGGGGGACAATATATTAATTAAAAGAGGTTTAGTAATGATAGTGAATTCTTTGATAAAAATTCTGATCTTTAAAAAGCATGCATATTGTGGGAAGCCAGGTTAGGAAAGCTGTTGAGCCTGGCTCCAGCAGTGGCAATGGCCTGGCTGACTGGGCTTCACTTCTCTTTTCCCATCCCTCTGCAGATGATAGCAGAAGTTGCGGAGTTCTGGGCATGTTGCCAATATAGAGGATGCAGCTCTGTGCATGTACCCTGGCAGGGTGGTCAGTGGGGCTGGATGTTCCTGTTTTCTGTAAATAGTCAAACGGGCAGAATTCTGTGAAGCTTGTGCAATCAAGGAGGATGTCTGTGTTTTGCAGAAGCTGGGCTATCTCTGAGAAATTATTGTAATGATCTATAAAATATTTCTGGCTGAGTATGTGGTATGGCTGGCTGTCTAGTTTTTCAGATGGGTTGATTGCACTTTTGACCCAGCTATGTAATGCATCCTATATAAATATGGGCAGTAAGGTGAATAAAGTGTCTCATTTGCCACCAGCACTTGAGTTCCGCTCATATTTTTATCCGCTTATCCCGCTCCCTGCACATATAATTACATACTTAGCAGAAATGTTTAATATTTTTGAAGATGTTTAACTTCAATCAATTGATTTGTTAATCATGAGTTTGAAGGGTGACACCTTTTACATTATTTTTCTTAAAGGTATGTGTGAATATATATTTTTCAACGACACATTTGGGTTATTAAGCCTCAAAAGTAAAAAAGGTTTGTTTCTAGCTTCCATATACTTTTGAGTTAGGCATAGACTTGTTTTTTGCCTGTTCTGTGCCAGTGTACGATGTAGTGCATGGGAGAGAAAATGATCAAGATGCATTGAGTGCATTGAGAAGCTTCCATTAAATTTGGGAAATTAGACAAAGACACACTTGTCTATACAGTGGTGTCAATAAGTATCATTCTCCACACAAATATTCTGCTACAGACATTAAAAAAGGGAGAGAGAACATCTATTGGAAATATTGGGAAAGGCTTGATATAGTCTTAAGAAATGAAGTATGTTTTTATGAGCTTTAAAAGTTAAGGGAACATCATAAATGAATAGGTGAGTTGGGAGAGGTATTTGGAGAATTGTGATTAGGTCTAAAGACAACAATGTAAGACTTTAGGGATATTGTAAGAGGTTAAGACTGGTAAAATAGCTTGGGCTGGTGTTGTGGAGGGCCCCACTTATCAAACATGGTAATGATTAGGCATTGTAGAAATTGAAATTTTGATTGCATTATAGCTGTGAATTGAAGAGATAAATAAGAGAACAGGATATATTAGAACAAGGACAGACCAAAAGCAAAAAAAAAAAAAAAAAGATATAGAAAGATAATTGAAGTTAATGCACTTCTGGAAAAAGATAGAGGCTATCACAATGAAATGTTTTAAAATTAGATTATTTAGTGTGTGAGTCAGCTTTCTGTCACTATGACAAAATACCTTAGATAATCAACTTAAAGGTGGAAAGATTTATTTTGATTCATGGTTTCAGAGGTTTCAGGTCATGGTCACTTGGCTTTGTTGTTTTGGGGCCTGTAATAAGAAAGAATATCATGATGGGGAACATGTGACAGAGGAAGCTGCTCACCTCATGATGGCTAAGTAACAGAGACAGAATAAGTGGGCAGAGGTCCAATATCCCCTTCCAAAGCATGCCCCCAGTAACCTCACTTTCTTTCCATAGGTCCCACCTCCTAAAGGTTCTACTACCTCTTAACAATACACAAGTTAGAAACTCATCCTCTGATGAATGGCTTTTGAGGGGCGTTTAAGATCCAAACCATAACAATCAATGTCAAGTTGGGCATAAAAGACAATAAGTGACACATACAGAAGTAGAAGGAAGGTGGTGAATAGAGTATTATAAAATATTTTTATTACTGTTGAGACATGGCTTGCATATTTATTGCTTATGAAAAAGGCTTGAGAGGGATTTCATGTTTCTATTCAGTCATGTAAGGAGCTGTAAAATCACCACTCCATTCTAACAGATAAAGGGTGAACAAACCAAAAAAAATCAACCACTCTTCTTAGATCTATCAGAGGAGGTCATAGGATAAATCAAAATATAGCAGAGCAAAAACTCAGGAGCAGAAATCTCTGTAGGCACCAGTGCTGGGGTGAAAAAACTTGAACTGTAATTGATAAATTGCTGGAAGCTCAGAGTGAACAAATCTGATAGTTAAAAACTCCAAGGCACCTAGCAATGCAGAGGCCCCCACTGTTTCAACAGTTTTACCTCCAGGAGCTCTACCATGTTTAATGCTTCTGGCAAGAGGTTGCAAAAACAAACCATTTTGAATACACCAGAGCTTCCTGCTTTTCTTAAGAAGGTCTGCCATCAGGAGAAACTGTTCTAACAGAGGTTAACCTATCTGGGATTAGGAAAATTGCCAACTCCATTCCCTTCAGCCTAAGTAGGGGTGGGGAGAGAGCTAAGGAGTGCTAAGGAAATTCACAGGCCAGGGGCAGAAGCTCATCTAAAACCTGAGAATTAGTCATAGGAGGAAGAATGCTTCCCCTTCCCCAGCACCTTACCAACACAGTGTTCAAAGTCTCTTTTACTATGGTTTCTCTTACCTTATAGGGTAGAAAAAACCTGAACTGTAATTTTATGGCTCTTAGGAGGTCATGTACGCCTTTTGGATAAAGATTTCAAGGCATATAGGAAGCCCAAAAAAGAGTTCAAAGAAGCTGAACAAGCATCAGAACTAGAGTAAGGTTGGCAGTAATGTCAGAATTATCAGATCAATTACTAAAAATAAACATAACATGCTAAGAACTTTAACGGAAAAGTAAACGTAAAAACAAGTGGATAGTGTAAGCATGGAAATTCTAAAAAATAATTGAAAAGATATTCTAGGGATTGAAAACCCAGTAAAAGTGGGTTCCTTAGTAGACTAGACACATAAGAGGAAATAATCTATGGGTTTGAGGATATGATAATAGAAACTTGCAAAACTAGAAAACAAAGGGAAAAATGACTGAAAACAAAACCCCAAATAGAATATCCAAGAACTATGAAACAACTACAAAATGTGTTAAATATGCATAAAAAGATTATCAGAAGGAAAAAGTAAGCAGTAGAAGCAAGATTGAAAAAGTAATGACTAAGAATTCCTAGAAATTAATGTCAGACTCCAAATCTCAGATAAAGTATCTTAGTGAACACCAAATAGAATGAATACAGCTGACCCCTGCAAATAATTTCCAAAGCATGCACAAATCAAACTTCAGAAATAACAGATTAAAAATATTGGAAAAAGTGATGGGGAGGAAAACAACCTATCTGTAGAATTACAAAGTTAAGAATAACATCCCACTTCTCAGTAACTATACAAGCCATAAGAGAGGAAAATGAAATATTTGAAGTGTTAAGAGGAGAGTGGGAATGGGAAACCAACCAAGAATTCTATACCTTTTGGAACACTCCTCCAAAAGTAAAGAAGTAGTAAAGACTCTCTTAGGTAAAATTTGGGAAATTTATTGCCAGTAGACCTATCTTGCAAAAAATGTTAGAAAAAGTTCTTCAGAGAGAAAGAAAATTATATAGGTCAAAAGCTTGAATTTACATACATAAAGGAAGGACATTGGAAAATGAAAAGTAAGATAAAAAAAAGTTTAAAAAAATTTATTCTTAATTTATTCAACATAAAAATTTATTCAAAGAAATAATCATAATAATATATTTGACTATTTCTAGTCTTAAATATATATGCTTACATATGCTTATATATGTGAAACGAATGACAGCAATGATGTAAATTATGAGAAGGAAAAATTAGGGGAAATTTGTTATTACAAGGTAGTTGCACTGCCCATCAAGCAATATGGTGATTTTGAAAGTAAATTTGGATCAGTTGTAAATGTACATTGTAATATTTATAGCAACCACTAAAAAAGTCTTTATTAAGATTACAATGGATATACTTAAAAAAGGAGAGAAATGGAATCACAAAATTCTCATATTAAAACCAAACAGCAGAAAAAATGAGGAAGACAAAAATAGGTGCAAGAACAAAGTCAAACAGTAGAAAATAGTATCAAGTATGATAGATATCAATTCAACTATATTGTTAGTGTTCTAACATTACCAATTAAAAGATTTTTTCACAGTAGATCAATAAATAAGACCCAACTGTATGCTTTTTTTTTTTTTTACAAGACAATGGAAAAGACATAAAAGAGTAACATAAAGGGATGGAAAAAGATACCTCATGTGTTATGGATTGAATGTTTGTGTCCCCTCTAACTTTGTATGTTAATATCCTAACCTCCAACCAGATATATTAAAAGGTGGGCGTTTTGAAGGTAATTAAGTCAAGAGGAAGAACCTCCTAAGTGAGATTAGTTTGCTTATACAAGGGACCCCATAGAGCACTCAAGCCCTTTTTCCATATGAGGATACAATAAGACTGTAGTTTGCCACCCAAAAGAGGGCCCTTTTAAGAACCTGATTATGCTGCTACTCTGATCTCAGACTTCGAGCCTTCAGAATTCTAAGAAATCAATTTCTACTTTTTATAAGCCACACAGTCTATGGTACTTCATTATATTAGCCCAAACTAAGACAGAAATTGCTACCAAGACCCAGGGGTGCTGCTATTATACATATGGGCATATCTCTGAGATATTGTGAATTTAGTTCCAGGCAACCATGATAGATAACATAATAAAGTGAGTCACATGAATTAGGTTTTTCCCAATGCATATAAAAGATATGTGTACATTGCACTGTAGTCTATTAAGTGTGCAATAGCATATGTATAAAACTCTGCAACCTTCATTAAAATACTTTATTGCTATAAAACACTAACAATCATCTGAGCTATTTGAAAAGTGTTGATACATTTGCTTGACATAGGACTGCCACAAACCTTCAATTTGTTAAAACTTCAGTATCTGTGAAGTGCAATAGAGCAAAGCACAATAAAATGAGGAATACCTTTACCTAACAGTATACACAAGGCTTATGAATTGGGTAATGAGTAAAGGCTGAAAGAGTTTTGAGCTTCATGCTAGTGAAAGCTTAGATTTCTGTGAATTGATTTTTTTTTTTTTTTTTTTGGTACCAGGGATTGAACTCAGGGGTACTCAACCACTGAATCACATCCCCAGCCCTATTTTGTGTTTTATTTAGAGACAGGGTCTCACTGAGTTGCTTAGCACCTCACCCTTTCTGAGGATGGCATTGAACTCATGATTCTCCTGTCTCAGCCTCCCAAAGTGCTGAGATTACAGGCATGCACCACAGCACCTGGCTTCTGTGAATTGATTTTTAAAGGCTATTGTGATCAGAAAGAGGAGAGCTGTAGAGAAAGCTTCTGTCTTCTTAGAGAATACCCACTAATCATGAAGAGATAAAATGGATGGTATAACTACGGATGGTAAGGGCCAGTCTGATGAAGAATTCGATGAAAAATGAGGACCATGTTATCAAACAATAAAGGAAAGGCAATATTTGTTATATGATGGAAAAAAATTGATTGACTTATGTTTATGTTCTAGGAGTTTGTAGGACATGTACTTGGGAACAATGAAATTGAATATGTAGCTGAGGAGATTTCTGAGCTAAGTTTTGAGGAAGCTGCTTGGTTTCTCCTGAATCCTTATAGTAAAATGTGAGAAGAGAGTAGTGAATTAAACATGGAATTATTAGGCAAAAATGATTTAGAATTAAGAGAACTGGAAAATTTTTAGCTTATCCATATTGAAAAAATGAAAAATCATGTTTGGAAGACAAGAGTAAAGATGTGATGAGGATGTTTGTATGAATGTGAGCTATGAATTTAATCAACTATTTCAGTGAAATCCAGGAATAGAAGTGGGATTAAAGGAAATAGAGCAAACAAGACAAAATGAAAGAAGACTGTTGGAATTTTTACTCTACATAAAAATTAGGACTATAGACCTATTTATCTGTGAAAACAAGGGAAGAAGGACATGAGAGGTGATTCAATGATCAGCAGGGTTTCCATTCCTGCCATAGGTCCAGAATGCTCAGGCCTGGGTGTATACTCTGGAAGGTGGGACCAATTCCCTGCTGAACCAAAGGGTTTTGGCTGACTGGCAGAGTCCTCGATATAACTTCTGCTCCAAAAGAAAACCATAGCATGGGTTGGTTCTCTGCAGAGAGCCACCAAGTAGGCAGTGCCCTGCTAAACTGTTAAGGTTCAGTGTGTCTGAAAGTTAGGACCTCTAACCAAGTAGGGTTAGAAGGTGGAACGTCTGTCCTTAAAGTCCTAGAGGCAGAGTATGGAGCCGAGGAGGCCATTCTCAAGCCCTCAACATTATACAGTCAACTTGCTAAGTTCTGGACTTGCTTTGGACACATCAAACCTTCTTTCTTATTTTTCCCTTTTGGAATAGAAATGCCTATTTCTAACCCTGTCCAACATGTATTTTTTAAATTGAGACATAATATTTGTCTGCATAAAATTACTACCTTATGGGGTACATAATATAATTCAATACGTGGATCCAATTTGTAATAATCAAATCAAAGTAATATACATTTCCATCTCTTTAACCATTAATCATTTTCATGTTAGAGATTTCATTTCTTCTTTTCTAGTCATTTTGAAATATATCATACTGTTTAAACCAATAATTACCCTGGTATGCTAAAGAGGAACCAAAAAATTTCTGTACTCTAACAATATTTTAGTGTTCTTTATTGAACTTCTTTCCATTTCTCCTGTCTTCTCAGTCTCTAGTGTCCACCATTCAATTCCATTCTTCTACAAGTTTGACTTGCCAGTTTCCATAAATGAGAGAAAGAGATATTTATCTGTGTCTAGCTTATTTCACTTAACTTGACTTCCAGCTCGATTTCATTGCAAATGAGAGAATTTCATTCTTTTAATAGCTGAGTAGTATTTTGTTATATAAATATACCACATTTTCTTTATCCATTCATCTGCTAAAGAGCATATGGGTAGATCCCATATTTTGGCTATTGTAAATAGTGCTGAAATAACATGGGAATATAAGAATATCTTTGGTATAACGATTTCATTTCCTTTGCATGTATACCCAGGAGTGGAATTGCTGGAACATGGGGTAGTTTTATTAGTAACCATCATACTGTTTCCCACAATTTATAGTCCCACCAAGAGTGCAATTATTCCTTTTCTCTGCATCCATGCCAATATTTGTTATTATTTTTCTTCTGATGATATCCTTTCTAACTAGGGTGAGATGATATCTCTTTGTAGGTTTAATTTGCACCCTCAATGTGATGGTGCTAGGTGTAGGATCTTTTGGGAGTAATTAAGTCATGGGGAGGGAGCATTCATGATTGGAATTGTAAGAAACTTTAGAGAGCTCTCTAGTCCTCTTTCACTATGTGAGGACTCATAAGAAGTCTGTAGTCTGCATCCAGAAGAGAACAATTATCAAAACTCCATCATGAGGCACTGATCTCAGCTTCTAAAATTGTTATAATAAATAGCTGTTGTTTATGTGCGACTCAGTCTGTGGTACTTTATTATAACAGTCTGAAATAAGACACTATGTTAACACTAATTAAAAGAAGGCAGAAATAGCTATATTAATGCCAGACAGGGAAGACAACAGAACAAAGGAAATGATCAGTGGTAAATAAGGAAATTACATTAAGATAAAAGGGTCCATATTAAAAAAATAACATTATTTAATATTTATGTTCCTAACAAGTGTCCAAACACATGAGTTAAAAACTGGCAGAACTACTTGGGGAAATAGGTAAATTCCACCATTGTACTTGAAGATTTAAAAACCTTTTATCAGAAATGGACAGATCCAGAAGACAGAAAAACAATAAGGACACAGTTAAACTAAATAGCATAATTGATTAACTGAAGATTATTAACATATACAGATTACTTAATCCATTAAGAATGGATTGCACATTCTTCTCAAGCTCAGATGGAACATTCACCAAGACAAACTACATACCATAAAAGACACTCTAACCAAAATTTCCTTCACTAGATGAGTGGATTAAATAAATGTGAATCACTCAGAGAAAATGTTCTTCAGCACTAAAAGAAAATCAGTTATCCAGCCATGAAAAGACATGGGGAAATATTAAATGCATATTACTGAGTGAAAAACAATCTGAGAAAGCCACTGCTGTATGATTTCACCTAAATGACATCTGGAAAAGTTAAAACTACAGACAATAAAAAATGGAGTAAGTGGGGAGTGTGGGATCAATAGACAGAACACAGTGGATTTTTGGGCCCTGAAACTATCCTATACCATATCTCAAGATAAATATATGCCTTTATGTATTTGTCAAAAAACAGAATATGCAACACTATGAGTGAGCCTTAATGTAAACTATGGATTTGGGTGATAATGATGTATGTTCATATTGAAATAAATGTGCCACTCTGGTGTAGGGCATTGATAATAAGGGAAGCTATGCATGTGTATAAGAGGGGATATGTTAGTCCATTTTCTATTGTATAGCAAAATATCTGAGGATGGGTGCTTTATAAGGAAAAGTGGTTTATTTTGCACATAGCTTTAGAGGCTGAAAGGCCAAACACATGACACTGGTTTTGGATAGGGCCTACATGGCTGCATCATATTATGATGGATGACATTATGGTGGGAATGCATGGGAGAGGCAGAAATCATGTGGTGAAAAGTCAGAGAGAGGCTTGGTCAGGTTTACTCTCTTATAATAATCCTATTCCCACAGGCTCTAACTTACTCTGGAAGACCAGCATTAATCCCTTCCAAGAGTAGTGCTCTCCGTGATCCAATTATTATCTACTAGGCCTTGTCTTTTGAGAGTTCTGTTACTTAGTACCATTGCATGGAGGATAAAGCTTCCTACATATAAGCCTTTGGGGAATACACTCAAACCATATACAACCATAGCAGGCTATATGGGAAGTCTTTACATCATCTGCTTGATTTTGCTGTGAATCTAAAACTATCCTAGAAAAATAAAGTTTCTAATTTATGAATCATAACACTGAAAATGTCTGCTTTCTTGAGTGGTTGTGTAGCTTTGATGTTTGCTTCATTCCTGACCTGGAGAGACGCTCTCAGCACGTTAGACTATTTTTTAGAAGGGATCACAGATCTGAGACAAGTGGATCCTGGAGGTTAATAAGATAGAGATGAATAAAATGAGCTTTGGTTCCTATGAATGGGTCTGTGTCCAGTGGATACAGTTGTAATCTAAGAATGTACTGTGTGGAGAATCTAACCTGGATTCTAACCTGGTTTCTTCTATTCTCTTCTATTTAGAAGAGGAAAAGCTAATATAAATTTTTGATAGATTGCTCTATCTATCTCTATCTAAATAAGCACATTATCAGGGAGAAGGAAAAAAAGAATATAGATACTGCTAGACTTTAAAGCTTTACAAATTTCTCTTTTCAAATAGCTGATTTGGTGTTTTAAAAAATGAACTATGTAATGAACTGTTTTATGAGACTTTTGTATAATCCAGAAAGTTTACCTAATGCTCAAATTTCAGAAAAAATCATTTCCTGTACTTTGAACTCTAAAGGAAAGTACTAATATTGTACCCCCAATAGGCTTTTTATGTTATCTTAGAACCTGTGCTGTTACCCAACCCATATATGTACACCCACTCCATGTCTCCCCTAAAACTTTTCTCAGTCTATATAAGGAGAAGATGGGGAATGATGGAGCAAGGGGAAGCCAGCTCAAGGTGAATAGAGTGGTCCAGCTGGAGGTTGTTTCTTCACTGAAGACTGGGGAGGTGTTTTGTGTGATAGAATGGGCTGGGGTTTACAAAATGCTGGTAAAGATTGATGGTGAGTATATGCGGAGCTTAAAAAAAGAAAAACGTCTTTTCATTCTCTGAATGAATATTGACCTAAAACATATATATGAAAAATATGATACTGTCCCCTGTTTTTGTGAGACGCAAATGTGGGTTCCCTGAAAGTGGAGGACATTTTTAAACAGACAAGTTCCTTTAAGTATATTTCAGAAGGTTAAAAAACTGAAGGGACTTTTCCATCAGGGATTGAAGAGACTGTAGCATAATATTCCCAGTATTGTGGGCAATAGGTCTCCACAACCCTTAAAAGCCATACAAGAGAAACTGTAAGTACTCAAAGCTCTTGTGTGAAGGAGTGTCAAGGTTGGAGGTAGGAAGGGAACCCTTGTAAAATGATAAGGTACAGTGATAAGGAAGGGTCTTCTCAATCTAAAGGAGATTGGGGGATATATTCTATTGGTTGGAGACCACAGGAAGTCCATTTGCACCTCTCTGGGAAATCCTTAGTAGCAGAGAAGGCCAGAGCTTAAGAAAACATTGTTCTGAGAAAGGTATGCATACCACTTATGCAAACTGAATAAATCAGACCAAACAGATCAAATCTCCTTCCGCTTTCACACCAGTTATCATATCTCTGGAACCCCTGCTTCAGCTTAGAGTAACCAACACAGGAACTTAGACGTTGAAATAAGAAGGAAAGTCCAGACTCAACCTATAGCAATCCAAACACACAAGCCCACAACTGTAACTTGTACTGAGTGAGAGGAAGGGTATTTAAATTGGGGTAAGTTAAAATTTTTAATTGGAAAGAATTAAATTTTAAAAACTAAAACTGATCAGAATGCTAAAGAACCTATCTAGGATGCAAAAGGATGGGAAAGCAGATACATGTGAAATAAGGTGCACATTGAGGCAATCAAGAATCTATTAGTTTTCTGCTGCTAGGTTACAACTTACCACACATTTAGCCGCTTAAAATGACATATGTTTATGATCTTAAAGTTTCTGCAGCCAGGAATCTGGGAGTGACTTAGCTGAGTCCTCTGCTTAGGATTTCACAAGGCTACAATTGTCAGCCAGGCTGCCTTGTGGCATGGGACCTACTTAGGGTCCTATTCCAAGCAAAGTCATGTCACTGCCTGAGTTCTGCTCCTTACAGTTGAGGAACTTGGACTTCAGCTCCTGGAGATTCCACAGGCAGTTCACAACATTACTGTTTCTTTAAGGCTGCAGGATAGTACCTCTGCTGATTCAGGAAGAACCAAAACCCTCTTTTAAAGAACATAGCTGATTAGGTAAGGCCTACCCAGGTTAAAGTCCTCTAGAGTAACTCAAAGTCAATTGATGAGGAAAGAGTTACATTACCAAAAGTCCTGACACCTTTGCAATCTATTCCAACTTAATCATGGGAGTGACATCATCTTATTCACAGGTCCCAGCCATACTGAAGAGGAAAGTGTTATACAGGTGGATGCCCTAAAGAAAGAGAATCTGGGGGCCCATCTTAGGATTCTGCCTACTACAGAAAGTATGGCACCTGTGGACAGAAAAATGGTGTATGCCTCACCTAAATTCAAATTCAAATTCATTATAAATACTACAGGCAAAACAAAATACTGCTTAGGTCTATAGGCTACTAGTTTGTAACTCCTAGGGCCCATATTGGAAAAAATAAATCATTTCATGTTTACAAACTATTGGATTTCTTCTCTTCAATAAACCTGTTATGCCTAAATGATGATTGACGGATTATTGATCAAAATGAATTAGTTGTTTGTGCATACTGAAATAGCCTACACAAATAAGAGTGATTTTGAAAAATTTATCAGGTCAAAGCTCTTCCAATTTCCAGAAATTATAACTTTCTTATTAGTTATTTTGGAGCCCTTAGGTCTTATTTAATATCCACAAGGTAGGTAGTTCTGCTGAGTTAATGTCTTGCAAAAACTTTAGCTCTCTGCTTGAATAGTAATGAAGAGGTCTTCTTAATTACAATTCTTACATTATCTGGCAATGTTTTATTACTCAATAGATATCAATTATTTTTAACAAATGTATTTTAGTATGTTAACAAAAGAGTTAGAAACTTATTTCAGGAGCAACAAAATAAAACCTGAGTCTGGGAATGGAAATTGTGTGTTCAATGAACTTACTCTCTCCTGAAACAAAGATTTAAATTTACTTTTGCATTTTCTTTCTGGAAGGAAAAGAGTTAGCCACAGTTACTTATCATAACTGATTTCTGCTAAGCTCTTTCTCAATTAAAATAATGTGTCTGTGACTACTGACAGTTATTAAAAGCACATAAGTATCTTTCCATATTTTATTGCTCCCTTTTATTGTTTAGACAGAGCACCAGAATATTGCCACATAATTTATTCCCTGATAATTTACTTAATAAGAGAATAAGCTTCACAGAGTGCTTTTAAAAGAGATTATGACTAAAAAGTGTTAGAAGAAGCTATAGACCTAAACAGCTTCTCATTTCTGAGGATTTTATGTTTTTAATAATAGATTGAATAGTTAGTTGCCTGCTTGACAAGTTTATTGTCCATATCTAGGTGCCAAGCAAGAAACATTTCTAAACTGACAGCAGGTATTAATAAACACCTACAAGTGATTCAAGCCATTAAGAACTCATAAAACTTGAGATGGGGTTTTCACAGTGCTGAGCTTCAGTGGATGGCTTTTGCTCAGAGTGCTGGTCACCCTCAGCTGCTGCAAGTTGAGATGGCAGATGTCTCAGGGTGAAAGTACCAAATTTTAACTGAAACTCAGGCTTCTCTCCAAACATAATAGAACAGTTTCCTTGACATTTAAATATTTGAAGCGGATTCATCAACCAATCTGGATTAAGAACAAAGGGAATCTGTGTTCCTCTGAAAATGTTCAAACTGCTCATAAAGAACAGTTGGGTTGTGACTTAGTGAGTCTATATTTTTCTTTTATATGTGGTTAGCATCTGTAAAAGGAAGGCATCATTTGAGATCTCTTTGTAATGTAGATGTCTAAAATGTAGATTTTTCTAACATTGTTGAATGCTGTGTTTATTTGAAAATCTCTGGCTTTAGTTTCCTGAGAATTCCATATAGGGTTGTACAACCAAATTACCTATAGGATCCAGGAAGAGAACAACAATATATAAATCAAGGGGGGGGAATTGAGACAATCAAGAGTGATCCTTTGGGAGTAGGATAGTACGCACCTCATCTATATGCATCTTTGTGAACAAGATAGTACATATCTCATCAATTTTATTTTAAACACAGAAGCCAAACAAAATTCTGTAGGGTCCATGGGCCACAAATCTGAAACTATTGATCTTTTGTTTGTTTGGCTTTAAGGAATACTGGCATCAAGACAAATATCCCAGGTAGAGGATTAGCAGTATTAAGAAATTGAATCCTCTCAAAGAAAAGATGTATAAATAGGGATATTTAGTTGTTCCTGACTTAACATGTAGCAATGAATGAAGTTCTAATGGTTTCTGATATATTAACTTTTAAAATATTTATATATATATTTGTAATTACTAACATTTCAAATAAACAGAGAAGCAGAAAAAAATAACATATACTCATGAGCATACTACCAAATTTAAAAAATGTACACATGTGTCATATTAGCATCAAAATCTCCTTTTTAAAAACTAAATAATAATGCTTAAGTAGCATCCCACTCCCTTCATTCTCAATTCCTGCCTTTCATTCCAGGAGCAACTATTTTCCTGAAGTTGTCCTGTATCATTCCCTTACAATTTTATGCATTTTTCACTATACATAAATATATGTGTCTCTGCATAAATAATATATATTTAATATGTTTAATTTTCAATTTTTTATTTGTTCTTTTTAGTTATACATGACAGTAAAATGTACATTGATATATCATACATACATGAGTATAACTTCCCATTTTTGTGGTGGTATATGATGTGGAGTTATACTGGTCATGTATTCATATATAAACATAGCAAAGCCATGTCCTATTCATTCTACTGTCTTTCCTATTCCTATGCTCCCTCCCTTTCTCCCACTCTGCCCTGTCAATCCAGTGAACTTCCCCTCCCCCAGCCTATTGTCAGTCAGTATCTGCATATCAGAAAGAACATTCAGCCTTTGGTTTCTTGTGATTGGTTTATTTCACTTAGTAAGATAGTCTCCATTTCCAGCCATTTACCACAAGTGCAAAATTTCATTTTTCTTTGTGGCCAAGTAATAGTCTATTGCGTATATGTACCACATTTTCTTTATCCATTTAAGGGCACCGAGTAACATGTTTAATTTTTTAGGGGGGTATCAGGAATTGAACTCAGGGGTACTCCACCACTGAGCCACATCTCCAGCCCTATTTTGCATATTTTTTAGTTAGAGACAGGATCTCGCTGAGTTGCTTAGTACCTTGCTTTTGCTGAGGCTCTTTGAACTCACGATTCTCCTGTCTCAGCCTCTGGAGTGTGTGTCACCGCGCCCGGCCTAAGTTTTACAATAAGTTATATTATACATGTTTCTGGATCAGGAGATTAACCCCGACTAAACATAACTGATATTTTTATACATGCATTTTTGAATTTGGTTCTATATTCATGGATACAATCCCATCCTTATCTATCTGTTCAATCCCATCCTTATCTATCTGTAACATCATATTAAACACAAAATATTATTTTTCTTTTCTCTGCATTATTCTAGAAAATACTAGTTTTAAATCTTAAAATCTTAATTCTTTTGCATTACTTTCTATATAAACCATCTGGGTCTAGAGTATTGTGCATATATGTTTATGTCATATAGAATTTTAACTCTATATTTAATTTTTGTAACAATTGGAAGTTTATTAAAACATATTTTTCATTTAGTCAGTTTTGGTGATGTATACTTTCTTGAATAGTATCTATTTTTTCCAATGTTTCAAATTTTTGTAAAACATGCATAAACTTTTGATAAAAATCTATATTTTATATATACATGTCATTCGTGCCTTATCACTTTTTTCTTTGATCTATTTTTGTCAGTTTTGTTGATTAGTCTATGTGTTCTATTTCACTCATTTCTCTTAACTTCATCATTTTTTTTACTTTATTTGACAAACTTTTTAAACTTTTGAGCCTTATTGATTTCATAATAGGGACACTCAAGTTTATAAATTTCTCTTGTGTGTTACTTCACTTGCAACCCACAAGATTTGAGATTTATGTTTATTGTAATATTATTTTGAATCTTACCTAATTTCATTTTGACTTCTGATATAATTCTCTCAGTCTGTTAGTTTTCTGTTAATAAAGCTAATGCATTTATTTATTGCATCATATTTTATATATGAATAAGAAAACTTGGAATAAAAAGTAAGCAAAATAAATTTTAAACAACAGATATTTGATCTAAATTAAAAGTTATATTTTATACAGTGACATGTAAATGAACTCTTTTTAGTTATTTATGTTAAATCATTGCCTTTAGGGATACTCTTCTTAATATCACTTATTAGCTTTTGAAGTAGATACTGAAATTTCTCCAGCAGATTATGTTTTCTGATCTATAGTCAGTGGTATCTCTATTACATCTATAGTAGATGGTAAAAGCTGACACTTAAGTCAAGTTTTAGATTTATTGTTAACTTAAATGAAAATTTGGCACTTACATTTTCATTAAATATACACTTATTTTGCCTCCCAAATGGTTTACAGAAATAGAATGTAGTGAAGGGAGGGGGACTCAGAACAGGAAATACAGAAGAATGAATTGGACATAACTTGCCTATGCCCACATATGAATACGTGAGCAGTGTAACTCCACATCATGTACAGCCATAAGAATGGGATCCCAACTGGATACACTCTGTGTATGTATAAGAGTTAAAATATATCCTACTGTCCTGTATATCTAAAAACAACAAATAAAAAATAATAAAAATAAAAATGAAATAGGTATTTATAAATTAACAATAAATAATAACTAAAATGCTTGGACACACTGGTCAGCCTCTATATCATGCACATATTCACATATTTCAAACATTTACCTATAATTTTCCCCATTATTCATTCATCTGACTGAATTTTATACATCTCACAAGCTTTGGGACCTGCCATAGCACAACTGCCCCAGTGTCAAGTGAGTAGTGGAGCAAAAGCAGATAATCCCTCTCCCATCACTGTTTCAGATCAGATGGAAATTAACATCTCTACCTTCTTGCCTTTCAGAGCACTTACTTTATCAGCCAGCACCTTGCATGCTACACTGAAAGGAAGGGTTAGTTTCTATGCTTGTAAAGGGTCCATAAAAAAGAGATGGCTTTCATATTTCACCATTCAGATCTAACTGTGCAACAGGAACTCTGTACACTGAACATAAATCTTATACCCACTACAGATGAAATCATGCTAAAAGCTGAGATCCATCAATTCTTTCAAATCTCATTATCAAACTAGCAAGGTTTTAAAATACTAATAAATTTACCTTCACATTCTAGAGTAAAATCATCTCGAATATTATAACAGTTAGTGGTAATGGATGCTCAACCAGACCACCAATTTTTGTTCTCATTGACAATGACAGATTTTCTATTAAGAAGATATGTAAAAGTTATCTTAAATAGAAATCTGTGTGTTTTTAGATTCTTGTATTTCATAACCTCCCAGAATCTTGTTTTCTTTTCATGAATTATATTGTTTAGTAGTTCTTCCCAAGTGGTTATGGAGTAGTAATGTTCCTAAACTTTGTGTTTGGAGAGGATAATTATTTTGAATTCTTTGACAATATTTTGACTGAGTAGAATAATTTAGTCTATTTCTATGTCTTCTTAATTTTTTAAAAGCTTTGTATATCTTTACCATTCTGGTCTCTCTTCTTTGAAATTCCACTGGTTTTATTTCCTAATCATTAGTTTGCCATCTGTTTTTGTTAATTCTACTATTTGGCTTATCTCTTGTTACTTTTAAAATGTAAATGAGTACTTTTTTTTTTCTTTCTGAAGTCTCTTATTGGGCCTTTAATTTGACTCTATTTATTTGACCTTATTTACTTAAAAATGATCTATTCACATCTTACACTTTCTGCTTTATTTATGAATGCTTACATGTTTACAAATGATTTTCAAAGGTATATGCTTAAAAGTTCTTTGAAGATATCTTAGCATCTATTTTCTTAAATGGAAAACTTTCTCATTTCACTTTTTTTGTACCAAGGATTGAACCTGGGGTGCTTAACAACCCGGCTACATCCCCAGCCCTTTTTTATATTTTATTTAGAGACAGGGTCTCGCTAAGTTGCTTAGGGACTTGCTAAGATGCTAAGGCCTCCTTTAAACTTGTGATCTTCCTGAGCCCCAGGGATTACATGCCCTGCTGGGAAACTTTCTTATCAGTAGATTCTGTGTGATGATTTTGGTGGTGCAGACATTTTCCATACACTTTATTACTATGTTTTATAAACTTAGCTTCCAAGTATTTCTCCTTCAAGCACCTTGGATGAAAAACAATTTATATGTTATGCAGTGTTATCATTTGTTTTCCTCTCTTCTCTTTTCCTCTCTCAAATTCTCACTTGTCTTTCTGTTCTTTTCTCCCCTACCATTCATATTCTCTGTCTTTTAAAGGGGTATAATGTTTTTAACAGAAATTTTCTTTTATTATTTTCCAGTCCAACTAGGTGTTTAAAAATATTTAAAGATATTTTTATAAGTTATCATTTCTGTGATGATACAGGAAGAGGGAGCTATCAACATATATCATCTTGACCCAAATGACAAACTACTTTACTGTCATATTAAAACTAGCTACATTGATACAAATGATAAGAAAATAAGATGCAGATATTTGGAAAGTCTTACTCTGTGGATTGTTCTTCAACCAGAAGTTGCCATTTATATTTCCTGGAGTTTGGGGTGCATCAGAAAACTAATGGCTTTATATTATAGCCTGAGAGATGCATAGCAGGCAATTGGTGGCATAAGTGATGTAACTTCTGCAGAGAGTAGTGTGAGAAAAACAAATAAAATGTTTTCCATTTTTCTCCTTGGCGAGGAGCAAGCTGCTGGATTTTGCCTTTTAAAAACTCTTTAAAGAACAAAAAAGTGTTTTGTGTGGGATTTGGGGGCTGACCACATACTTCTTGATTCCAAGCAGGGAAAAATGTTTATTGTGTTTCATAGTGTGATGAGCAACAGGATCAGAGGGGATCACTTTCTTTCTTCTAAAAGCAGATATGACAATATTACATGCAAAAGTAGAATAAATGTTCTCAATGGTTTTAACAATTTGAAGGTTTCCAGAAGGTGTAATTCTAACCTTTTAAATGTGACTTGGATTACTAATCAAACTCCAGCAAACTTTTAATAAAATGTTAGACAAGGATGAAATACAAGACAAAACTAGCAAATATTTTTGAGAATTCATGAGGTCTGTGTTCAGTCTAATAAGCTTATAAAATAGTTTTTCAAATAACTGTGTAAAGAAATGGAAAAAAAAACATTTTGTCTACTTAAAAATATTTTCTATTATATATCACTGAACCCACTTTGAAAATATTAGCCATGCATATTTACTAAAATAAATGGCCCAGCTTAGCTGCCTACTTTAACTCTGAAGCATCATTCACCATTAGAATTGAAGTATAAGCCGGGCACGGTGGCGCAAGCCAGCAATCTCAGCACTTAGGGAGGCTGAGATAGGAGAATCACGACTTCAAAGCCAGTCTCAGCAAGAGCGAGGCGCTAAGTAACTCAGTAAGACCCTGTCTCTACATAAAAACACAAAAAATAGGACTGGGGATATGGCTCAGTGGTCGAGTGCCCCTGGGTTCAATCTCAAGTACAAAAAAAAAAAAAAAAAGAATTGAAGTATAACTCTTCTATGCAACTTACAAAGTGTACCCATCCTTAGAATATTCTAGGGAGTGGAGGTCAGAACTGTCTTTTAAAAATATCTCAACAGCATTTGCTATTTGAAGAGTCACAAAAATGTAATATGTATTACTTCTGTGGCTTAAAACTCTCTGTCTTGGCTGGACATCTCGTCTTTTTTAGCATATTTTGACATTGTCAGTGGAAGCTCATGTAAGCAGAGATTTTGACTTATATTGAAAAATTTCAGATTTTCCTCAATAAACACTATCTATCATAATTTCAACTGTGTTTCTTTGGAAACTGATAAAGTGAATCTGAACATACTTCTACAGTGTTATTCCTAGCTTTGGAGTGTTACATTATACCACCAAATGGACCAATGACAATAGCTAAAGATTAGAGTATGAAAGAAAAAGATTCTTGTAATGGTCATTTTTTAGGAGGACCCTAGTTCTTATTTTACAGATACTTCTACTTTTTCTGGTTCTATCATAACATTCTTTCTTTCTTTCTCTCTCTCTCTTTCTTGCTTGTGTGTGTGCGCATGCAGTAACATGCATACACATACATTACACACACACACATGCATACACATACATTAATTGTCCAATTTCTTAACTTATTATCTGTAGAAGCACTCTCCATACCTTCCAACCCCTCCCTTCTATCCTTCCCCATTCTATGCTAATAGACTGTGCTCTTGCCAAAGAGCACCCCTTTGTTTGTGACCTTTGGACCTGATTGGTCCAAGAGTGCATATAAGCTTCTATAGTTTCTGGAATAAATGGTGTTTTCTGCTTCTTGCTCCAGTGTCCATGTTTCTGGCTCCGGGTGTCTCTGCGTCTCTCTGGGGCAGAGCAGATTTTTACCTACACCCTGGGGCCTGGGGAATTTGGCTCCATGGATCACCACCATCCAGAGAGACTCCATATCATCTTCCACGGGGACCCCTTCTCTCCATCTCTCTGGACCCCAACTCATCTAGAAGCCACATGGCCCTTCCACCCCCCTTTTATTTAAGTGATAATTATCAGAAATATGACTACCTATATGACCAGGCATATTTACTACCTATAAACCAATCTTACTGCAAACAAAATATAATTAAAAGTTGATGGGTAGGCATAGCATTATGCAGGGGTAATGATTTGGATATACTTCATAACTAGCACTATCATCTGATCTGGTCTGATGAATTTAACCCTATTATAAGTTAAATCTGACATAGTGACAAAATATTCATGTTCATACATCAGGGCACCTCCTTCCCTTAAGATAGACTGAAGATTGTAAATCTGTTTATTCATCTGTTTATTTTGTTTTTAAAGATCCCTAGATTTTTTTTTCCTGTGCTAGGGATCAAACTTGTGATAGGCAAGTACTTTGCCACTAAAGTACATCTCCAACCCTGAATCCCCAGATTTCTTAAAGCTGTGTATAGGGAGCAGATTGTATATTATAGCTTTGTTCCTTAGTAAAATTATTTTCATACCTAATTGAATTTGTAACAATTAGCTGATTACTAAAATAAGTATAACTTGTTTCTTATTTTGTATATCACATATTTAGGTAAAAAAATAAAAGAATTCTCTATTAGAAAGTGTATGACATTGCACCATTTTTATCAAATACAGTATGTCCTTAGGTGCAACTTACAAAAGAATTGCAAAAAGCCAATGTCCAATTAGTTTAGAACAAGGTTAGAGCAACCTCAACTAGATTAATGTAATAGTATACTCCATGTTCATAACCCAACTCTTCTTTCTTTGAATTTACTCCATAAAATTTAGATTTATAAAAGTTATTAAGAAATTTTTTTTCTGAATTAAATTAGTTTCTAAGTTCCCACACAGAAGTGTTGGTAGAACATTCTATATTACTTAGTATTGGCTCATTCTAAAATTGCATTGGCTTATAAGAGTAACTCAGAGCTTATGTGCCTCCAAAAGTCAACAGCAACATTAATTATTTTATCACCCTTTGTTAGGTAGAAGTTCAGGGACACCAAGATATCAGAGGCAGGGTATAAGAAGGATGTTGCTGGAGAACAAGACAGGAAGATAAGTCATGTCCCTATTTATGATAAGTCCCATTACCATGACAACTCCTACCACTGAGGACTTATCACTATGACAACTCTCACCATAGGTTTGGTACTTTAAAATGACCCAAGTGGGTAAAGTGGGCAGTACTCTAACTAGGTTTTCTAAAATAACCAAAGGGGGAAAATTGGACAATATTCCAATCAGGTATCATAAGTTAACCAATGGGAGTAAATAGGATAAGTTCTTCAATTAAGTTCATATTGGGAAGAGAACAATGCACAACAACACAGCTCAGCATATAAGACACTAATTTCCAGACATCAGGGCCTTGAGCTCTTCTCTCTTGCTTGGCCCACTCCACTCAACCTAATGGAGTGCTACTATAAATCTATACTTTGCCTATTACTTGTGTGTGTCTTGCTCAAATCTTTGATCAGATACTAAGGAACTGAACCCCAACTTGACACTTTGATGATAATATCTTGACACAGTTGAATAACAGCATTCTGGAATTTATGTGACATTGATATGTTCATATTTGGCCAAAGACATTGAGCCAATTTGGGTGTACAGCCATATCACCCTGAACATGCCCAGTCTTGTGTGATCTCAGAAGCTAAGTAGGGTCAGGTCTTTTTAATACTTGGATGAAAGACATAGAGCAGATTTGGGGAGTTGGAACCAACAACAGGCTTCATCACACAGAAAAACTACTATTGACCTGGCTCATATTGTTCAATTTCTAAGGCATCCAGTAAACCTCTCCACCTTGGCTGTAGCATGTATCCCCCCAAATTTGTGGCTTTTGTAGAACATGCCTCCATTTCCCATGTCTTTGGGAATCGCAGTCTCTCAAGGTCATGTCATTCCTCTTTAGCTATCTAAGCACTAAACCTTCCCAGTCTCTTTCTTGGAAGGTCTAACTTAATTTCTTTAGGTACCTAACCTTATGATCAAAATATACATTGAGATTTTTTTTCATCGTATCTAGGAATCTTAAGGTAACTTAAAAGTTCCCCAAAGGGATGGAAAATAAGGAGCTTAGGTCTTGAACATAAGACTTGACTGTGTTCCTAAGACAAAAGTAAAAGAGAAAATTTGGTATTCTTTCTTTCCAACACTAGCAAGACCAAGGAAGATCTCTCCAAATATCCCCAGTGAAGTCTGAGTGCCATTTAAAATATCAGATTCTCTTCTATTTACCAATAGAATCACCTTTTAAAAATATGAATTTGACCTTTCAAGAAATGGATATTATTGAGTACTTTCTGTGATCCTAGAACTAACTGCAATGATATAATTTATTTTCACAATTAACCCTGTCTTGTAAGTGATATTATTATTTATAGATAAGAATCTAAAATAAGAACTTATCTACAATCTACTCCTAAATCTTCAAGAGTTCTTCTATAACTATATAAAGACAGTATTCTGTTCTCACATTCTGTACCTCTAGCTATAGTAGCATTTGGCTGTTTTCCTTGCTCTCTCATGTTTTTAGTATATTTTACTCTCTGAACAAAGAATGTGTTGTACTCCGCAAACCAAGATTTTGAAAATTATTTTGAAAATGATTGAAATATTTAAATATCACAATTTTCTCCTTTTATGCAGTTCTGGGGATCAAACTCAGCACATTGCACATGCTAGGCAAGCACTGTACCCCTGAGCTACACTACCAGGACTAAATACCAGAATTTTCACTTTTTTCCTCAAAAAACAATTATTTTTAAGCTTTGATAGGTAAGGCATTAAATGGAAGGAAAAGAAAAATTCTTAAAATTTTAAGAGTTCTTAAATTTAAGTATTTTTTCCTGAAGTATTCTTTTGGTATATTTGATTAAAGCAAGTCTATATAATGTTGTTTGATCTATTAAAATTCATGTTGTTATTAATAAAAAATAGTTTTATATCTTCCTTCCTTCCTTCCTTCAATTCATCCTTTTGTTCCTTTGGTCTTTTGTTCATCTTTAGAAGTAGGAATTGAGCCAACGGCCTTACCCATGCTAGGCAAATATTCTAACCCTGAGTCACACTCCAGGCAGGTTCCATATTTCTCCAATGATAGTGATGACTGTTACTATCTGCCAACCAAACTTTCCTGGGTTATGTTTTCACACAGTGTTGGGGAAAAATTAAATTGGTGTAGACCACCCTAAAGGTGAATCTAAGCTGGGTGCCATGGCACACACCTGTACTCTCAGCAGCTCAGGAGGCTAAGACAGGAGTATCGCAAGTTCAAAACCAGTCTCTGCAACTTAGAGAGGCATTCAGCAACTTACCCAGACCTTGTCTCAGAAACAAATAAACAAACAAATAAAGGGCTGAGGATGTGGCTCAGTGGTTAAGTGTCCCTGGGTTCAATTCCCAGTGTCAAAAATAATAAATAAAAATTAAAGTGAATTTAAGAACAACACGAGGCCTAATTTCTCTTCAGGAGGACTATATTCATGAGTTTTTATTCATTTTCCCTTTTAATCATATTTAGCTGATGTAAGAATAGAAACACCATATGAAAAATATGCAGTATGTGTCACCTAGTAGCTTTCATGATTCCTGTTTCCTATTATTTCTCTGGATCCTCTTTCACAATCATCTTTGCTGAAATCTCTACCCCAAATCTCTGTGCTGGCTTTCCCCAGGCTTGTTTTTAGTCCTCTTTTTACTTCTATCCCAGCCCCCGTCCATACTCTCATCTATTGACATGAGTTCAGTTTCTGTCTGTGGCTCCCAAGTGCCGGTCTCTAGCTTCCACCTTTGTGCTAAATAAAAAATCTTATTTATCTACATACATGACACCTGTATTTGATGACCTTCAAGTACCTCAAACTCAACATCCTTATATGTGAACTAATGACCTTTTAAAGCATTTTCTGTAGTTAGCATATTGTAATACCATCCATTCAATTACTTAGGCCCAAATGCCTGAAATACAATCCTAGCACTTTTCTTACCCCACATATCCACGAAACCACCAAATACAGTGAATTCAAATTTATAATTAAAATTTTCAGTTCTGTTTTCTATCTATCCTCACTGGCATATTTCTAGTTTGAGCCAATGTCACCTTTCTCTGGCACTCTAAGATTGTCCCCTAAATGCTTCCCATAAGACCACATTTCTATCTCTCTCTAATTAATTATTCATGCAGCCAGAATGATCTTTCAAAAGCTGTTTCTCTTTTATTAGAACTCTACAATGTCTTTCTGTTGCTCTTACAAGAAAGTCCAAAATCTTCACATTGGCCCACAAGATCATGCATAATATGGTATATACTCACATCCTTAATGAAAATGTCATTTTGTTTCATTCCTTATTCTTCCGCCATGGTGCCTTTCCCCACTCTTATTTCCTTAAATGCATGAAGCTTTTAATATGGGGAGAAGAAGACACCAAGAAGCAATGCTATGTAGGTGATTTTAAAGAAATTGTTTATCATTTTTGTGTGTACTTTTTAAATAAAAAGCAAATGCCATACACTTTAATTCATATTTACTTGTGTTATTTACAGAGATGACAAATTAGGTTGTGACTAAATTTAATAATGTGTGACCTTTACTTTTTTCTCATAATGAGTATATTTATAAGTTCCACTAATGTATATAATTCTGTCAGTTTTATCCACAGCTGCATTACATTATGGAAATTGCTCCTTCTACCCTTTGATTTGTGATCGCTAGTGGGATTTTTCATTTTCCAGAACTCCTTGTCAGCACAATCTGTCTTCAAACTTTCTTCAGTATGACTTCTATCTTTTCTTCCTCCTTGAGCTTTGCTTTTTCACTTTGATACGTTATCAATGTTCTGGATGAAAATTACCTTGTACTTTATTCTATCAGCTTAGAGCACAACAACTTCCTAGAGGCTGAAGTGGGGTTGGAGGGTACAAGGGAGAAGAGTGGTGATGGAAATGGAAATTATCCCCCCCAATTCAAACTGAAACTAATTTTCCAAGATCAATTGGAAATTGATTGGATTGCTTCCTTCTCAGGTGTTACTCCTGGTTTTTTGTGACAGACATTACTTGAAGGTAAGACAGATACACTTAGGCAGTTGGTCAATTCTTGTAAGTGGAAGAGAGTGAATTAAAAATTCATGCTAAGGTAAATAAGCCAACCCCAAATAACTAAAGACAAATGTTTTCTCTGATATGAGAATGCTAATTCACAATGGTTGTGGGGGAGCTAGGGAAGAATAGAGGTATTTTGGATTCAACAGAGGGGAGTGAAGGAAGGGGGGAGGGGGTTTGGAGGTAGTAATAAGAGTAGAAGGAATTGGACATTATTACCTTATGTATATATGTGATTATATGACCTGTGTAAATCTGCATTGTATACAACCATAAGAATGAGAAGTTATACTCCATTTATGTATGATGTGCCAAAATGCGTTCTACTGTCATGTACAACTAATTAGAACAAATAAAAAGATTGAAAAACCATAAGAATGACTATCTTCCCCTGTCTCTGTCCCATTACCAGGATTAGTCTCTATGAGATGTCAATTGATTTGATAAAAAATGAGAGTGTATCATGTAGCAGTTAAGTTACTAAAGGAGTCTAGTTTCCTCATTTGTAATAGGGGAACATTGACACTGCAGGATACTCTGATAGCAGAAAAAGAGACCAAATATATTGTGTTCAGCACACAAAGTGCATTCAAAAGATTAGGTCTCTTCTCCTCCCCTCCCATTATCTAGAAATGCCTTTTCAGAAGCTATTCTTTGCTAAAGTCTTGAAGAACAGTGCCTGTTTTTAAAGTTTTTTCAAAATTTTATTTATTTTTTACTTGGGAATCAATTTAACAAAAGAGGTGAAAGACCTCTACAATGCAAACTACAAGACACTAAAGAAAGAAATTGAAGAACACCATAGAAGATGAAAAAAATCTCTCATGCTCCTGGATAGGCAGAATTAATATTGTTAAAATGGCCATACTACCCAAAGCACTATATAGATTCAATGTGGTTCCAATTAAAATCCCAGCATCATTCCTTATAGAAATAGCAAAGGCAATCATAAAATTCATTTGGAAGAATAAGAGACCCAGAATAGCCAAAGCAATCCTTAGCAAGAAGAGTAAAGCAGAAGCCATCACAATACTAGACCTTAAATTATACTACAAAGCTATAGTAACAAAAACAGCATGGTACAGGCACCAAAATAGACATGTAGACCAATGGTACAGAATAGAAGACACAGGGACAAACCCACTTAAATACAGTTATCTTATACTAGACAAAAGAGTCAAACACGTACACTGGAGCAAAGATAGCCTTTTCAACAAATAGTGCTGGTAAAACTGGAAATCCATACACAGCAAAATGAAACTAAACCCCATCTCTCACCATGCACAAAATTCATCCCAAAGTGGATCAAGGACCTGGGAATTGGACCAGAGATCCTACACCTAATAGAAGAAAAAATAGGCCCAAATCTTCATCATGTCTGATTAGGACCTTACTTCCTTAACAAGACTCCTATAGCGCAAGAAGTAAAATGAAGAATCAATACATGGGATAGATTCAAACTAAAAACTTTTTCTCAGCAAAAGAAACAAGCAATGAAGTGACAGAGAACCCACATTCTGGGACAAATCTTTGCCACATGCACATCTGATAGAGCACTAATCTCCAATATATATAAAGAACTCAAAAAATTTAACACCAAAAAAACCAAACAACTCAATCAATAAATGGGCCAAGGAGCTGAACAGAAAGTTCTCAGAAGAAGATATACAATCAATCAACAGACATATGAAAAAATGTTCAACATCTCTAGCAATCAGAGAAATGCAAATCAGAACTACCCTAAGATTTCATCTCACACCAGTCAGAATGGCAATTATCAAGAATACAAACAACAGTAAGTGTTGGTGAGGTTGTGGGGAAAAAGGCACACTCATACATTGCTGGTGGGACTGCAAATGGTAGAATCAATCTGGAAAGCAGTATGGAGATTCCTTAGAAACCTTGGAATGGACCCACCATTTGACCCAGCTATCCCACTCCTAGGTCTATACCCAGAGGACTTAAAAACAGCATACTACAGTGATGCAGCCACTTCAATGTTTATAGTAGCTCAATTTACAATAGCTAAACTGTGGAACCAACCTAGATACCCTTTGATAGATGAATGGATAAAGAAACTGTGGTATATATACACAATGGAATATTACTCAGCAATAAGAGAGAATAAAATTATGGCATTTGCAGGTAAATGGATGGAGTTGGAGGATATCACGCTAAGTGAAGTAAGCCAATCTCCAAAAAACCAAATGCTGAATGTTCTCTCTGGTAAGTGGATGCTGATCCATAATGTGGAAGAGGATGTGGGAAGAATGGAGAAACTTTGGTCACAGGGGTAGGAGGGGGGAGGGGGCATGGGGACAGTAAAGATGGTGGAATATGACGGTCATCGTAGCCCTAGCTTTATGTATGACTGCATGTATATTGTGATTCTACATCACATACAACCAGAGAAATGAAATGTTGTGCTCCATCTGTCTATAATGAATCAAAATGCATTCTGCTATCATGTATACCTAAGTAGAACAAATAAATAAATAAATAAAAGTTTTTTAAATTATTTATTTTTATTTTTTAAAACAAAAGAATGCATTTCAAGTCATAGTACACATATAGAGCACGATTTTCCATTTCTCTGGTTGTAGGAGCCCTCTCCATAACTTTAACCCCTCCCTTCCATCTTTCCCCATTCTATGCTAATAGACTGTGCTCTTGACTGAGAGCACCTCTTTTGGGTGTTTCTGCATCTCACTCCAGCAGAGCAGATTTTTGCCTACACCCAGGGGTCTGGGTGAGTGACTCCGCAGATTGCCACCATCCAGAGAGACCCCATATCGTCTTCCCTGGAGAACCCTTCTCTGGACCCCAACTTATGGAGTGTACCCACGTGGTACCCCCTGCCTTTAAGGCGATATCTGGTTGTGAACAAGATAGAGTCACCCCATTCATGTCTTCATACATTGTAATGGGATCTAATGTAACAAATGATCAATTTGTCCAAAGACATTCTGATTCTGTCCAAGTAGCTGAACTGACTGCACTTATCCTGGTTCTGGTAAGATATCAGATCATTCCTCTTAATATAATCTCTGATAGCATATATGCTGTCAAGGTCTGCTCTTCCATTGCTTATTCCACTTTTAGGCCCCGGGACTGTCCTGTTGATCAGCCTATGGCTACCCTAAAGGCTGTACTAGAAATAAGACAGCAACCATGGTATATTATGCACATTCGCTCCCATTCTGGGTTACCTGGATTCCTTTCAGAGGGGAATGCCTCTATTGACAAACTTGTAAGTCAGCCTAAAGTCATGCTGTCTACTCTAGAACAAGCTAGAGCCTTACACCAGAGGTTTCACCTCTCAGCAAATAGTCTTCAT
>PVHX01016119.1:0-44287 GCA_004024805.1 Geosciurus inauris
TGAGCTTCAGGCATAGCTGGATCCAGGAGGTTAGACTGTACAATCTCAATGGTTAGGCAAATCACCCCATCTCTCCTCTGCTTTTCTGTGTAGTTTGATTCTCAGGTCGGCTTCTATTCCAGGTAGACATAGATGGCCAAGGGATGCTCCAGACACAGGGCCACTCTTGGCTTCCTATAAACTTCTAAGTCTCCCTCAGGACTCAGCTGAGCTGAGTGTGCCCACTGCCACATCCACAGTCAGGTTGGCTGGCCTGGGGGGTCTTGTGTGGAGGAAACAGAGTCAATACCCAAGAAAGAGGTGAATGGAGGGTGCGCAGAACCATGCCAGCCACGACCTGTGGCCTCTCTGGTGGCTGGTGAGTGTTCCCTGGAGAAAAAGCATTTCTAAAAGTAGAAGCCCCACTCAGAGGCCCGGGTCTCCATTCACCGACCTCTTTCTTCCCTCAGAGAAAAATGCTGCAGCTGCCAGGACCCACCTGGCCAAGCCCCGCAAAACCTCAAAGGGGCTGCTCCACCTCTCCGGCTTTCAGGTCTCCAGATCTCAGGAGGGAGCTCGCTCAGAAATAGGATCAGAAGGAATCTGTGGTTCCAGGCGTGGGCAGGCACCTTCCCAGGCGGGCATCGAGCTCTGTCGTGGCCAGCGGTGGGGTCACCATCTGAAGGTGTGTCCTTAAAAGCACTTTTCTTTTTATCTTGTTTGAAATTCAGCAGTAAAAACTGCTCTTGTCTCGCTCATCTGGACACAGTCATGACCAGGCTGGGGTGCAGGGCAGTCTGGGCCCCCTCCCCGCTCAGCCAAGCTGCTGGGTGTCTTTGGGCAAGAGGCATCCCCGCTCTGGGTCCCGGGTCGAGCTTTATGAAGACAGCCACCCCTGGGTCTTGTCATTGCTGGGGCATGCAGCGCAATTCTGGGCCAGGTGAGGGCCGCAGGTCCTTGGAGTCTGATGTTTTATGCTTCTAGGCTCCAGGGACAGGACCTCAGTTCAAACTCCAGGGCCAGATGTTTCATGACCGCTTCCAATGGCCCGCCTTCCAAACCCCAGATCCCAGCGTGGGGACAGAGAAGGGAGCTGCGAGCACCCAGGACGCAGAGGGGCTCGCCTGGTCAGCAGGGCCTCCTGCAGCTGTGGTCAGAGTGTGCCAGCTGGGGAGACAGGTCAGGGTGGACAGAGAGGGCAGGATGCAGGGCTGGGGCAGGGGCAGGTCTGAGAAGGAGACCCCTGGGACAGCCCAGGTGCCAAGGGCAGAGGACCAGGACAGGGCAGGGAGGGGTGCAGGCATGAGGGCCGGGCGGCCAACGGGGCAGACGCATCCTGGGGAGAGGAGGCTCCTCACCTTGATTCTTGGTGCAGTGGGAATCACGAACAAGCCCTGGGGGAGCCTGCAGCCTGGGTGGAGGACCGCGGGCGGGGGGAGGGGCCGGGGAGGTGCAGAGCTGGCACTCCTTAAGGCTAGGGCCAGTGGTGTGTGCGAGGAGCCTGGGGCTCCGCCTCATCAGGGCTCATCACTGCCTGTCTGGACTGGGCAGGGACACGGCACCAACACGCGCATCTGCCACTTAAGGGGCCTGAGTCTTAGCACTAAGGTGTCCCTGGACTCACGGAGCTGGTGGGTGGGATTCAGGGCTAAAGGCCAAAGAGGTGGCCCTGGGGGGGTGTCCTCGAGACCTGAGCTCTCAGACGTGCAGCTCACGCTCACCTCTGCACGGTCCCCAAACACGTCTCTGATGCTAAGACCGCCTCGCTGTCAGACCTGACCTTCTGAAGATCACGTGACTCAGATCCTGGCCCAAGACTCTCTTAGCCAGTGCATTTGCGATTACGTCTGCCTCCAAAATCAGGGACGGCACAATCGCCCCACTGAGGGACTTCACCCTTCCAAGACGGGAACTGTCCACGTGCTTCTGTTTCAGGACCAGCCGTGACGGCTCTGGATCGAGGGGTGAGTCCACCTTCCCCTTCCAGTCCAGGGGAGTGTTGATTCTTGCATGTGAAGACACCAGGTTGGAATAAAGAGGAACCCGATTTCCTGTGCAGCGTGGAGGCTGCGCTCGGTCATCACCAGGAGACGATGAGAAAAGCTGCCTCGTCGGGAGCAGCCCACGCAAGGTCCCAAATCAGATCAGATGCAGCTGGGGCGTCGGGAAAGTGGCGAGGGCTCCTCCTTTTATCTGCAGAGAGCACTCAGAGGGCTTTAAATTAAAATCAATTTCTATTAAATCTTTGGCTAATTTGGTTTGCAATTTCGTTCAGCTTAAATGGATGTGCAATACATCGAGGGCATCCTGGCTGGAGGCCTGGAAGGACGCTGGGAGGTGATTTTCCTGCCTCCCCCAGGTGAGGTGGAGGCCCGAGTCTTACCCAGGGATAGGTGAGCTCAGTTCTGCTCCGACTGACTCCTGGGGGTCCTGAGGGCTTGGGACTAACAAGTCCCTGGGACAGTGTCTGTGCCCATCCTCTGGTCCTAATTCTTGGCCTTAGTTCTGCCTCGCAGGCCCTGAGAACCCTGGTATCTACACATAGGTGGTCCTTGCTGTGGGCAGGCACATGGAGTACGTGGCCCTAGGCTTCCCCCAGAGGGAGGCTCCTACTCAAAGGTGTGTAAGCAGAGGCTCAGAGAGGGTCAGTGGCTTGCCACCAGCCACATGGTTTCGGGCTTGGTCCCCAAAATGATATGTGCACATCCAAATCCTGATACTTGTAAATGTGGCCTTATTTGGTGTCTGCAGAGGTAATTCAGGATTGAAGGTGGACCGCAATCCAATGACCAGGGTCACAAAAGAAAGGAGAACTGATTTCAGACCGGAGACACGGGGAGCAGCCCTGGGAAGATGGCAGAGGCCTGAGGGCTGCTGTAGGAGCCAGGGGAGCAGGAACCGGAAGCAGGACGAGGCAAGGAAGGGCCTCCTCCGGAGCCCGCGCCCATCCCGCAGCGCTCCACAGCGGGGCCGGGCTGCTCAGCGCCAGGCACCTCGACAAGACAGGGCCTCACATCCCATGGGTACTCCGAGCTCCTGGCTGTGGCCCAGGCTGTCCAGGAGGAGGTGAGCCCCGACCTCAGCACCTCCAGCCTGCTCTGGGCTCGGGTGCCCATCTGCCCACTCCATGTCCAGCCCAGATCCCAGGCCCTGGCCTTCCTTCACGCTACGCCTCCCTGCATCCCCACAGGAGGCAGGGGCCTCTGGAGGTGACACTGCACCAGGCCCAGGGTCGGTGAGCACGGGCAGTTGGCCCAGCCCAGCCCACCGGGCCGCAAGCTGCGTCCACAGCTCCTGTTTCTGTAGGTTCTAGGCCAATGTTCCCATGTGGCCTGCAGGCTGCCACCACCTCTCGAATCAGGCCCAAATCCTTCCAGGAAAGCCTCCTGTTCCCAGGCGCCCTTGCTCCCCAGCCCCCAGCTCCAGGCCCAGCCTGAGAGCTCCCCTCCCACATGTCCCTTCCACCCGCCAAGGTCAGGAACACATCCCTCGTTTCTGCGTGTCCCAGCAGTGAACCAGGAGCTGGGAGTGCCCTGTGGTGGGTGTGGCCGGGTGGGCAGAAGGCGAGTGCAGGCCTCTCCAGAGACCAAGGGCTGCCGCAGGAGGGCACCTGTACATCCACCACGCACTGGCCTTCTGAGCTCAGACCTAGTGGCCACAGTGGGACCGGTTCTCCCCACTGGGGACATTCAGGGCTGGCAGGGCCTTCCTCACGGTGCTGGGAGAACGCGGTGCTGCTGCCTATGGGTGCCTCCTGCGCTCTGCAGCCGAGGTTCTGAGTGCTCGGTGTCTGACAGGGAGGTGGAACCAGCAGCCACCAGGTCGTCTGACTCATCCAAGTGTTGCTAGCTGCTAATTACGATTAAATCTTTGATGAGCTGTTTCTTATGTTCTTAATTAAAATAATTGTGATTAATGGAGTGGATGGTGCTCACATGGCTGGTCTGGACGGCACCATGGTGGCCAGACTGGGTCCTTGGGAGCTGGGCTGATGGGCACACTGTCACAGCTACAGTGAATTTCGGGTCACCCTCAGGCACCCAGAGCTTGGTCCACTGTCCTGGGGAAGGGAGGGGAGGAGGGTGGACAGGGGTCATCTGCTCAGCAGCCTCAGGCTTCAAATCAGGGTTCTAGTCCAGACAGGAAGTGCGAGGGGAGGCTCTGGTGGGGGACAGCAGATGTCACCCACCTCTGCCCCCAGGCGTGGCTATGACCCTGGGCCTGGTCCTCACACATCTACTGGTCCCAGCCCGCAGTGACTGGACACATGTGACCCCGCAGTGCTTCCCAGTTTGCAAAGCCCTGGCTGAACAAGCACCTCGCAGTCTTTGCAAGACACTGTTCCCGCAGCAGGGTCACTGTTCCCGCAGCAGGGTCACTGTTCCTCAGCCGGGTCACTGTTCCTCAGCCGGGTCACTGTTCCTCAGCCGGGTCACTGTTCCCGCAGCCGGGTCAGTGTCCCTTCCCACACAGTGCTGGGCTGTGTTTTAGAGTGGCCAGTCCTGGAGGCCAGGCTGGCTCCCCAGGGGTGATGACTCAGGTCAGCAGAAGCACAGAGCCTGGCCTTTCCAAGCCACCCCCCACCCTGGACTCGCAGAGCCGGGAACACCCCCATGAGGCCTAGTTTCCCTCTGTGAAAGATGGGGTGGGTGGCCTGTGAGTCTGCTTCATGAGGTCACTGGGCGCCCAGATGGGGAGCCACCACACCGAAGCAAAGGTCTCAACTGCCCCCCTGCCCCTCAGGCCACTCCCAAGAACAGCCCCCTCTGAGTCGCGGTCTTGGGCCAACTGACCCTCCAAGGCTGAAAGTCTAATCACTCCACCACAGAGACGTCGCCTGTAGGCGTAGTCCACTCAGGCTGGGTGTGGGCTGGCCACAGCCCTGTCCGTCTTCAAGGTCCGGCAGCCAGGCCTCCTGCCCCAGCTTCTCTGCCAGCCCTCGGCCTCAAGGGCACGACCTCTCCTTGGCCCTCCAGCGGGGCTGGGGGCTGGGGGCTTGTGCCCACCTCACTTTTCAGGGAAGCAGGGCTGGACGGGGCGGCGGGGTTGAAGGGGACCGCAAGATGCCTGCTGGGCCCTGCGCTGGGCCCTGCGCTGGGCCTCAGGATCCATGTGGCCAGTCCCAGCCCCCATGCTCATCGTGGGTAGGCAGGCAGGACCCGGGCACAAAGTGGTGGCCGGGAATGGTGGCCTCCTCTCCAGGTCCCTGACCACCCCGCCCAAGGGGCCTCTGGAGCCAAGACTTTTGTCCAGCCTCCCAGAGGCCGCACCAGCAGGCCTTCCTCTCCGGCTTCCTTCTCCGCGGAGCCCCTTCCGTGGCAGAGGCAGGGGTTTCCAGTGCTCCTAGGATCCTGTCTCTGTTCCCCACTAGGCAGACTCTCCCAGGGGACCCCAGTACTTGCTAGATGGCGGTGGGGCAGTGGGGAGGGGCATCTTTTGATTGGCCGGCCTGCCGGGAGGCGGGGCAGGGCACTGCGGCCGGGGCTCGCAGGGCACCCGCTCCCGAGGGCCCGCCTGGCAGGTCGGGGGTGCGGCCGCTGTCCAAGCCTCGCGAGGCGGATGTGAAAAGACCTGGGAATCCGCGGCCCCGGTGCGCCGGCAGCAGGGGAGGCTGAGGAGGGCCGCAGGCAGCTGGAGGCCGCGGGAACAAGAGCCCTTCTCACCCCGCCAGCCTCTTGGCTCGGCCTCAACTCGCACACCAAAAGCGAGACAGTAAATGCATTTATTCAGCGCTGCAGAGGCGGCCGGCCGCCTGCAGGTCAGGGGCCACCAGGAGGGGCAGCCGAGCGGCTGCGGCCTGGAAGCCAGCCAGGCACGGTGTGCCCCGGCCCAGGGACACCATCCTCTCCCTTCAACTGCCGGGCGCTGGGTGCCGGGGTGAGCAACCTGGGTGTGCGGCCTGGGAGCAGTCCCCAGACAACTGCGCAGAGGAGCCCGGGAAACACCACCAGTCCCGGGGCAGCGGAGTTGACCACCGCCCTAGAGGACACCATGTGCCCACCGTCCCCTGCATTCCAGCCTTGGGTGGGCAGGGACGGAGAGGAGCCTCTGTCTGTAGAGTATGTAGAGGGGGTGGGTGGGGTATCACACCTGTGCACAGCCAGCGCATCCCAGAACCAGGGACCTGGGCAGGAAGTGGCTACCCAGGACCCCACAAGGCAGGGAGCTGGGAGTTGCCTTCCAGACCAGGGGGCTGCATGCAGCACAGAGCTGGGGTCACAGGCAGTGAATCCAGCGGCCACCTAGGAGGCTTGCAATCCCGAATCTTCCTGTGTGAGGACATAGCCTCAAGTGTGGCTGGATCACAGTCCGTGAGACCCTGGGCAGAGGCACCAGGGAGCTGTGCGTGGGCTCGGGACCTGTGAGCTCAGAGACAGTAGTCGTACCCTACTTTAAGCCCCGGAAAGTGTGGCTCCAGCATGGACAATGAGTACATGCTGGCTGTGTCGTCCCCCAGATGCAGGTTGGGTCCTGGCTGTGCCCTTGCTGGTTGGGGCACCTTCCTGTGTCCGCTGCACTTAGCCGGGAATCAGGGCAGCATTGCTGGGTGTGTGGAGGACAAATGGGAAGTCTGTGGACAGCTCCGCACAGACTCAGGGCAAGCGCGGCCTCGTGGCCCGCTCCCTGGACGCTGACCTGGGCCAGGCAGGAAGGAATGGCGGCTGGCATTCTCCCAGAGAAGTCCAGGGACAGCTTCCGTTGGGGAAGCCCTGGGTGCTGCGCTGCAGGTTCGCCTGCCCCCCCCGGGGGGGTGAGAGTTGGTCGCGGACGGCAGCGAGGGATGGAAACTGACCGTAGAATGTGAGTGCTGTCCCTGGAGGGTCCCTTCTGAGGTCAGGAGGGTGGCAGGAGCCCCGAGGACAGGCAGAGCCCTGGTCCCAGGCCCTGTCCATGGGGCCCTGCATCATAGCTCCTGGCCCCCCACAGGGGTGGTGGATGGGGGCAGCAAGGTGGCTTTCCTTCTCCTCTGCTCCAGAAGCTAGAGCAGGGCTGGCCATTTCCAAGCTGCAGCCCGGTGAGCCCCACGCTTGGCACAGCAACCCCGCCCAGCAGCGGGCACTGAGCCAGTCTCCCCGGTGGCCTGAGGCATGCGAGGGCACTGTGCCGAGAACCGGCGTCTCCATCGTTCTGGACAGTCAGACGGAAGGTTCCGGGGAGCATGGGCAGTGGCCAGCGCTTCAGCCTCAGGGACGATCAGCCCCACAGTGCACCTCCCGCTGCAGACGGGCTGCCGCGGCGCCGCTAGATGCACAGCTTTCCCAAGCGAGCTGGCGCCTGGGCTGGGTCTGCTCAGATGGACAAAGCTGCCCAGGAGCGGCCAGGCGCCGACCCCCAGGTGTCCGTCCAGGCTTGGAGCAGCTCTTGCGCCTTCTCCATCTGCTCTGTAGTCTCCTCTTCAGAGGCCCCTCCCTTCTGTAGTCTCTCCCGGACATGGACTTCCCAGGTAGGCTCCCGTCCTCCATGCGCCAAGGTGGCCTTCCTCCTGAGTCGTAGATGCCAACAAGAAAATGAAACCACATGGGACAGTTGAAGCTTCTAGAAGCTTTTACACCAGAATCCAAACAAGCAAGCTGGACCCCTGACCAGTCTTGGCAGGGGGACATGGGAGCCATAGTGGGCGCTGGGAGGAGGGGCCCAGGGAATGTCCGGGAGCCAGAGGCCTTCCTGCCTCACGGCCAGCTGCCGTGACCAGCTGCCCGGCCGCAGGGCCCCCACTTCAGGGCCTCTCCAGCCCCCTCTCTAGTGTCATTGTCCCTGCATGCTGTCCCCTCTCCAGTCTCGTGAGCCGCTGCTGTGGCTGTCTCCACAGGAGGAGCACCCACCTCACCCGGGCCTTTGCAGCACAGTGCAGGGATCCAGGGGACTGTGCTGGATGTGGCATGGGGCAGTCCTTGTCAGCGGCTCCCTGGGTTGTGGTGTGTGGCTGAGGCAGGTGGCCCCCGCCACCGTCCCTCGTGCCCATGCTGGCAGTCATGCAGTCCTTGCTCATGCTGGGCTGAGCCTCCCTGAGGACAGCATTAGCGGGTGGCCCCACCCATGGTCAAGCGGGAGCCTGCATCCCTGCAATCTTCCCGCCCGGATCCCGCCCGCTGAGTGCCGCCTATGGGGAAGCGTGTAGTCAGGAGGTCCCGCGGCTGCTCTTGAAGGAGGCCCAGGCAGAGGTCGTAAGACACCCTGGGAAGAGCACTCCGGGGAACGCGAGTCGTGAGTGCCAAGGGGACGCTGTGGCTGGAACCCAGGGACGAGGGCGAGAAGAGAGGGCCAGGCGGGCCTGGAGCAGAAGCTGGGTCCCTGCAGGCCAGGCCTCCCTGGCCGCTGTGAAGGTTAGAGCTTCGACCCCGAGTTGTGGCAGGACTGCGGGGCAGCCGGGCCTTCACGATCCCCTTTCCCACAGGCCCTGCTGGCTGTCACTGGGAGAACAGACTCCGGGTCAGGGCACACCGGCACTACGGGCCACTTAGGAGGCTGCAGGGTGCTGGGATCTGGGTGCACCCTGAGGGCCCAGGGGTGCTGCTGGGCTGGGTGAGCCGTGGGAGAAGGGGGAGTCCAGACACCGGGCTGGAGCTGTAGGATGGCCCGACTGTGGCCTGGACAGAAGAGGCGGGTGGAGCAACTTAGGGTGGGGTCCTGGGGAATCAGCTGACAGGGTTGGTTCCTGAAGGGTGAGTCCTGTGGGGAGTGACAGAGCCCGAGAGTCACCAGCATGTATGAGCAAGTCTTCTCTTGGGAGCCACCGTCCCCTTGCCTGGGGGCAGCCAAATGGACAGATGGGGTAGCAGGTAGTCTGCAGGGGCTGAGGTTGATAGAAAAGGGAGTCTTCACCCCGCAGCTGAGGTGTGCACACGTGTGCTCATGTGTGGGTCACGTACATGTACACACGTGTGCACTCACCTGCATGCCTACCCACGGGCACGTGTGCATGCTTGAGTGAGTGTTGGGGGCCATGCGAGGCCCAGCGGCAGCTCTGGTCTGAGCCCAGCTCCTGCTCCCTCCAGGCTGACCTCCTCCCCCGCTGAGGGCCCTGTGCTGTGGTCTGGAGGCCACAGCCTGAGGGGTGCGCAGAGGGACCAGCCCTGGAGACTCCGGCAGACCCACGCCACCTGAGACGCCTGAGGCCGCTGTGCGGTTGGTCTCCCAACAATGCCCCGTCTGTGTGTCCGTGGTCATGACTCCCTGCAGCTCTGCAGTCCCTCCCACACAGCCCCCGAGTCCAGCTGCTCAGACGAGGTCTAGCTCCACCAACAGCTGTAGGCGGGACATGGTTCCCTCGGAACAGCAGCCGCAGTGCGGAGCCCCAGGAGAGGCACAGATGTGTTTGTTTTCTCATGAAAACAGCAATTTAAAGGAAGGGTTCCAGGGACACCTTGGAAGGACAGAGCAAAGGGGTGCTGGGGATCAAATTGGGGCTTGATGCTCCCCCAAATGTTTAACATTGGCTCCTGGCTCGAGAGAACTTAGTGGTCCTTTAACCCGAATCCCAAGTTTCTGGGCCCTGAAACCGCGGTGTGGAGAGGGAGGGGCCCTGTGTCATTTCTAGTCATGGAAAAAGCAGTCAGATCACTGCATTAGCCATGAGCAAGTCCCGGGAGGAGCTGGCCAGCATGGTCCCTAAGCACATGGCACAGAAGATAGAAAAGCACAAAGGACCTTCTGTTAGAAAGAAGGATACAAAGTTACTATTATTATTATTTTTCCGGGGAGCAGGTACTGGGGATTGAACTCAGGGGCACTCAACCATTGAGCCACATCCCAGCCCTGTTTTGTGTTTTATGTAGAGATAGGGTCTCACTGAATTGCTTAGCACCTCACCGTTGCTGAAGCTGGTTTTGAACTTGCGATCCTCCTGCCTCAGCCTCCTGAGCCCTTGGATTATAGGTGTGCGCCACTGTGCCCAACTATTTCTTAACCGTTTTTCTAAGATAACAAAAAGTATTTTAAAAAATGTTTCCAGTAGTATTTTTAATCGGTAAATAAGGCTATATATAAAATCTATATTTCTGTTTATTAGCTCTATCTTCATATTTATCAGTATTAAAAGCTGTATTTCTATCCATTTATCAGCATTTGATACTATTTAACAGTACCTTGAAAAAATAAAAAAGACAATAATCGAATTCAACTTGCAGAATAAACCAACAACCCAGGAAGCCTGACCAGAGATCCTGCACTTGCCTGAGGAGACTGCAGAGGCTCGTCCTGGCAGCAGGCTGCTGCAGGGTGGCCCACAAGCATCTCCAGCACCAGCTCCTGGTGCTGGAGGCTGGACACCAGGCTGGTGCCTGTGGCTCTGAGGCTGGCCTGCCACTGTGTGGTGTTGTCCTCTAGGTACCTGCCATCCGCACACACTGAGGGTCTAATATTCACATACAGACCCTCACGGTGGGTGCAGAGACAGGCAGAGGGTCCAGAGAGTCCCAAAGTCAACGGGGAACAGAAAGATAACTTGATGAATAATACAATTAGACAGTTTTTGAGGAAACTACTTAGAAGAAAATATAGGAGCAAATATTTGTGACCTCAGGTCACAAATAAATAGAAGCAATAATTTCTTTGATAAAGACACTAAAAGCACAAATAAAAAAAAGAAAAAGTAGATAAATTGGACTAAACTTTAAAATAAACTGTGTTGCAAAAAAATCATCGAGAAAGGGAAAAGGAAGGCCACAGAGCAGAAGAAACACATCTGATAAGAGACTTTTATCTAGAATATATCAAGAATCTTTACAACCCCCCCATGGAAAGATAATAACCCCAATTTACAATGGGCCAGGATCGGAATGGGCATTTCTCCAAGAAAGATTTTCAAATGCCTCCTAAGCACACGAGAAGATGCTACACGTCACGGAAGCACCGTCACTGGTGTCACTGGTGCCACTGCAGGCCCAGGAGGGTGACTCCAGTAGTACGGACAAGAGCACGTTTTGGAAAGCTCGAGCCACTGGAGCTCTCGGTGCTGACCAGGGTCACAGTGGGCGGCAGCGCTGAAGGCTGACGGCTCCTCAGGTTGGTACAGCTGCCGTTTGACCCGCAGGGACTTTCCTAGGGACACACCCAGAAGCTCTGAGAAGGTGCCACAGGAAGCACATGTTCACGGAGCGGGACTCATCCTACCCCACAGCGGGAAGGCCCAGCTGTCCACACAGGCGGCATCTTTCGGGCTGTGCCTTTGGACAATGATGGGGAGTGGAGCACAGCACAGGCCACGGCTTGGATGACAGCCGCTAGGGAAAGCAGACGGCCCTGCCGACCCCACGGGCACCGTGTCATTTACACACACTGTCCAGGACAGGCAAACCTGTGCAGGCAGAAAGCAGATTTGGTGTTGCCTGGGGCTGGGGGCAGGGGCCAAGGATGTGAGGATGGGGTGTTAACAGGACGCAGCTTTTTGGGGGTGACAAAAATGTTCTAAAATTAGAACAGGGTGGTGCTGCCCAACTTGGAAGACTCTGAAACCTTTGCACTTGCTCTCTGGGTGGGTGGGACACACAGTGCGAGTTCTACTTCCCTTCGCCTGTTAAAGATCTCGGCAAATAACCAACGCAGGAGGATACCACTGAGCTACCAGGGCGGGGGCTTACCACGCCTCCAGGAAGACCTCACTCCTCGTCTTTGAGAGTCAGGACGCTCTGCCCAAGGATGTGTGGCCTCAGCACCGACAGGGCCCAAGGAGCTGCTGCCCGTCTCCTCCTGCAGCAGCTGCAGGTCAGGACTGGGAGGCAGCGCTGAAACCCAGCTCAGCAGGCCACACGTGACCCTGTCAAGGCCGCTGTGAGGAGAGTGCAGTGCTCCAGACTCCAGGTGGCCTGGTGGGGCTGCCCTGTGGCCCTGGGGTTCCACACATCACCTGCCGTCTCCCGAGCACCACCAAGGCCGCTCCAAGCCTTGACCCACGGTGCCACCTTGTGCCACGCACTCTGGCCCCCTCACTGCGTCACCTGAGTCAGCAGTGAGCCCCCTTTCCAGGCAGGACAGCAGCAACCAAGCCTGGCTCCTGGCCTCAGAGGTCTCTCCCAGGTGGACAGGGACTGATGCCTCCCACAGGCTGCGCTAGAGGGGTCTTCACTGTGCTCTGGGAGCCCAGGGAGCGGGCAGGAAATCCAGGAATGGACTCCCAGGGGGACACTGTGGTCAAGGAGGCGTCCAAGTCAGTGGGGAGAAGACGAACCTTTGGCAGATGGGTTTGGGACAACTGGCAGCCACGTGGACAAAGACAAGACTGGCCACACTCCTTCCTGATTTCGAGAGGCCCTTTAAGTGCAAGGCAAAAACTGGGAACCTTCCTTTCCATGCTGAGCACAGGGAGGCGTCTGAGTGACAGTCGACCCTGAAGCAGGCAAGCAAAGGTGAGCGGAGCTGCCTGCGTGGACTCAAGACCAATCTCTTTTTTTAATATTTATTTATTCTACTTAGGTCTACATGACAGCAGCGTGCATTTTGATTCATTGCACACAGATGGAGCACGGCTTTTCATTTCTCTGGCTGTACGTGATGTAGAGTCACATCACACGTGTAGTCATGCATGAAGCTACACCATCTCTCCTGCCCCCATGAAGGGAAGAAAAGGGCCACCACTTGTGGGAAAGCAGACAAGAGACCTGAGCCCATGGCTTTGGGGGACATGCAAGCGCCCCGAACCTGCGAGAGGGCCCCAACCTGGCTCACGGCACTGATACAGAGTGAGCGACACCGAGATTCCACTTCTCACCTCTCAGGTCGACCAAACCCTAGAGACTTGATGACTCATGTCCTGGGAAGACGCAGGGAGCGGGCGAGAATGCAGCTGTGAGGAGCAGCTCGCGGGCTGCGGGTGCCCGTGGCCTCCGACCCATGGATGCCACCCCTCAGCCTCCACAGAAGCTGCGCTGGCACGTGTGTGAAGACCTTTGTGCTGGCTGTCCGTGGTGGTCATTCACAGCAGGGGTGGAAGCAGACAGCTCCAATGCCCGTCCAGGGCGGCCGCTGGCCCTCACTCCGTCCCACCCCAGGACTGCGTGGCAGTCATGGAAGGCGAGGGGTGTTGGGGCCGAGGACGCAGTGAGCAAGCAGCCCCTACCAGACGGGCTGGAGCTGCACGTGTGTCCTTCCAGTATTCTCCAAAGAACCAAAGGGAAAATGAACTCCCCGGGCGGGAGAGGGCCTGTGGCCTGGAACAGAAGCCAGGCCTGAGCTGCCCACTGACCTCCTGAGGGTGATGCTTGCCATGACCGTGGATGGGCTCGGCCGAAGAAGCAGCCAAAGAGAACAGGAAAGAAACCTGCAACCCAGAGGCAAACAGGAACGAGAGGCCTACGTGGTGGTTGAACAAGAAACTTCCACACAGCTTTAGAAAACCAGTATTGTGAGTGTGGAATCTTGGTAAGAAATATTCTAAGAACAACAACAGAAAATTGTTTTAAAAAGTTCTCCTGAGCAAAAGTAGCATCAGAACAAAAGGTAAGGAAGGAAGTATTCTCTTTCTTGATAGAAAAGATCCTGGAGGGGGGCGTGGGGAGATGGGTAGCCTGGCCGTCCCCAGAGACGCAGCCAGACTGGCGTGGCCAGGCTGTCAGCGGGAGCTTCCTGGGCTCTCTGAATGGCTAGAGAGTGGGGATGTCCACAAAGGACAGGAGAGACCCTTGGTGCTGGGGCTGGGACTCTGCTGAGCTCCTTGCAGGCTGGACCTCCATGGCCTGTTCCAGCAGCCCAGGCCCTGGTCCTGTTCACATCTCCGGGCAGGAGGGAGATGGGTGTCCACACTTGGCACTATCAGGGTGAAGTCTGGAAGGGAGGAGGGTCTTGGGGAGGGAAAGGCAGAAGAAATCCTTGCAGCTAGTAGGAACCCAGGTGCCTCTCTCCCTGCTGAGGCTCCCATGGACGTCCTCCACACCAGGGCTACAGAAACTGAAGAGCAAGGAGGCTGCTGGGCCAAGGCCTGCAGCTCCTGAGCCCCTGTGTGTACAGGGGTGGGTGCAGCTCTGACTCCGGTTCTGGGGTGCTGCATGCTGACCACACCCCATGTTTGCAGAACCCCACCCTGACCCGAGAACCGGGGTCGCCAGCTTCTGGCTGTGGGACACACAACAGAACTGCCTGCCCTGGCCCACCCTCACCCCAGCTGTGGGTCATGCCCTGCAGATTCTGCCGCCCGGTGGAGAGGGCTGGCCAGCTCCTCCCAGACAGCGGGCACGTCAGCTCCTCTCGGCATGAAGGGCAGGAATGCTGGCAGGTGCCGCTGTCCCAGCCGCCTGCCACTGAGAACCAGCTGCCTCCTGTCAGCAGCCCCTCAGGCCTGGGGACAGCCAGACCTGCCTGAGCTGCCGGGTCCTAGCCCAGCACCACCCCCAGGCCCCACTCTCAGCCAACAGCCTCCAGGCCCTGGCTGAAGGAGGCTCTTTCTGGCTCCAGGGATCTGGCAAGGGCCAGGCCCTGCTGGGACATGGGACTGAGGCCAGAATGGGGTGAACAGCCTGGGGGAGGTGCCCCTGGGGAGGCAGGAAGGGGAATAGCTCGGGGGGAGTGGGGTGGCTTCCTGGGGGAGGTAGCAGAGGCAGACCAGGCAAGAAGGGATGGGTGCAGACAGGAGGACCAGCAAGGGTCTGCATGGAGGGAAGACCCAGAGCAGGCAAATCCCAGGGACCTTCCTGGGGACCATGGGGCTTGGACAGGTGCCACACACAGGGTGGGTCCCTGGGGCTCAGGGCTGGGGGTGAGGGAGGTGGTTGGAGGGCCACACTGTACACACAAGCTCTTGCGGGCCTGGCCTCCCTCACAGGCCTGGGCACAGAGCCACAGGCTGGCAGGGCTGCAGTGAGGTCCTGCAAGCAGGTGCCCTGCCGTCACCGCGCTGGGCAGGACCGGGAGCTGGCTCTCCCTGCACTGCCGCCCACGTGACCTGTGGCCCAAGCACACCTGCCATGGGGTCCAAGTCCCGCAGATGTGTTCAGGTGGCACCCACTGCATGACACGTTGCCTCTGTGTGCCACGTTTGATGTCATGCGCGTGAGCTCACCTGTGAGGAAGTCCACGGTCCTGCCAGCTACTGGTGCAAGGAGGGTCAGTGTGGGTCAGCTGTGGGCAGGAAGCTCCTTGGGGACTGTGGGAGAGGCACAGAAGGAGCTGGGGCCAGCCCGTGGGCACCTGAGGGGAGGCCATGTCCTCCCCTCCCACAGCCAGGAACAGGGCCGGCTCCAGGGCTGGTGGCCAGGCTGGCGAGCTGCAGAGGCTGCTTTTAGCTGTGCTCAGAGGCCGGCCATGGCTGTGAACAGGCAGGCACCATGACCTTGTCAGGGAGTCACTGACAAGCTCCAGTGCACACCCCGGCTGTGGGGTGACAGGTAGGGGCTCCAGGCCTGGGGTGGCCTGCCTACCTCACTCCCATCACCCCAGAGCTGGCCCGAAGCTGGGCTCCTCAGGGCGCTCGGGAGGCTGGGGAGTGCCCTCAGGGGCTGCGTGCAGCCCAGGGCAGGAGGGAGGTGGGCCCGTCTCCCTGCATGTGGCGCCTGCAGCCCTCAGGTCTCCAGAGCGGCCCCCTCCTCCTCCTCTGGTCTCACCTTGCTCAGCTCACTTGCAGGGGGCTCACAGTCACCCTGTGTGCTGCAGGGGCATCCTGAGGTCACACGCTGAAGCACCAGCCTCGAGCTCCCAGGGCCACACAGACCCCCTGGAGATCCAGGCTTCCTACTCAGCGCTGGCTGCTGCCTCCAAGTGGAGGCAACCATTTCCTGGGCACTGAGGGACACCCGACTCGTGCTGGCTTCTCGGTGCAGAGGTCCACCGAGGTCAGCCAGGAGCCCTGCCCAGAGGCCTCCGTCCCTGCGGTGAGCACGTGGTGACCCCACCTCTGTGGTTCCCAACAGCTCGTGTCTGCAGAGCATGTGTTCCAGGTCCTCAGAGCCCACGCAGCCTCAGGAGCTCAGCTTCCAGGTGACCAGCGTGGTTGTAGAAGGGAACTGTTGGGCCTGGAGGTGTTTCCGGAGGCTGAGCATGCCCCACTCGCCTCAGCCAGGCTGCTCAGGACACGGGGGTGGAGGTGAAGCTCAACTAAGTTTCCTGGACCTGGCCTGGCTCAGCCCCTTCTATGCTGTGTGACCTTGGATAGGTGGTCAAACTTCTCTGGGACTCAACTTCCTCCCCTGTAAACTGCAGTGAGGACAGTGTGTCCAGCATCCTGCTGAGCCGAAGCCTAGGCGAGAGCGTCCACAGAATATGCCGGCACGAACCCGGCCACTGTACGAGGCAGCACCTGCTGCCACCATTCCAACCAAGCCCAGATGAGTAGGGCACAGCTAGGAGGGGCGGACAGGGCCCACCCGAGTCCCGTGGACACAGTCACCGCTGGGCAGGCACCAGGAGGTGTGACAGCTTGGGGAGGGTGCATGTCTAGGTGGCCCTGCCTGGGTGCAGCGCATCACGTCTGAGGAGCCCTCGGGTCCCCCACGTGCTTGTCTCCTGCAGCCGCTGAGCAGAGGGCTGCCTGCCTTCAGGCCCACACGGCGCCCACAGAGCCTCACTGTTTAGGAGACCCGTGTCCACTGTGGAGGGGGCACTGACCCTTCCCCACATGGGGGACGTCAGCCCAGCTCTGCAGGCCACTGCCCCAAGAGTGAGTCCTCCTGCCCCTCCTGCAGGGCTCGTGATGGGCTGCGTCCCACCCAGCCAGGAAGGAAGGGCTGAGCTACACTCTGGCTCTGGAGCTGGTGGGGGTCCCCATCCGACCCTGATGAGCAAGCCCACTCTGGAGGATGCGATCAGAGGGGTGCCCGCAAATGGAGGGGCTCCACGCAGGAGTCCCGAGCCAGGCTTCCTTGGGACTCCTTTCAGGGTCCCAGGGCCTTTCTGGAGCGTCAGCGCCCCCTGGCGTCCGGAGGCAGTCATTGGTGGCCCTGGGCGCTGAGCCTCTGCCCTCCCAGCTCAGCCTCTGGAGACCTAGGTAGGGACTGCCATGAGCTCACACCACAGAAAGGACTTCAAGCACCTGGCTGGAATCCAGAGACATAAGGAATGCCAGAGAAGTCGGGTGCGTAGAGGGGACATGCCTGGGGACCCACCGCTCTGTGATCCCAGGACAAACGGACCTCTGAGTCCAGTCCCAAGGCTGGACTCCGCTCCAGGCCGGCAGGGCAGCCAGCATTTGGGCTTTGGCTCCAAATTGCCCTCCATGGCCTGAAGGCCAAGCCCAGCCCAGCAGAGGGCGTGGTGTCAGCCGGCAGGGCTCGCTGGGGTCAGCCGCTCCTCAGGCACAGCTCTGCAAGGCCTGGACGTGTGCAGGCCAGTGGGCTGACTTGAACCAGTAGTGGGGGCTGCATAGTGTGGAGAGATGGCTTTGCGATTCCCCAGAAGCCCAGTTGCAGGTCCTGGCGACCTGGTGGACCCGTGGGCCACAGCATGTGTCCTGGGAAGCAAACAGGGACTTCAGAGAGCCCACCAGCCTCGCGGCCTGGAGTGGAATGGGAGTTGCCAGAGGCTGGGCTGGGAGGGGCTGGGGAGGGCGGCTGGGCTCCCCAGAGGCCCAGGGGACGGAGGGGCTCCCGCATTCCACAGCGAGGCAGGGCCACCACAGCCAGCGGCAGCAGCCACAGAGAGGGCTGCGGTGTCCTCACCAGAGACAGAGAGGAGAGGGACGGTGCCGAGCTGACACCCTGCCACGGCCACCATCACACCCACATCCCATCACACAATTACGCGCCCATGGAAAACAAAATTTCATACTCATAGAAAAAAAGAGAAATAAATAAGGAGGCTAAGCGCGGTCAGTAGGCGCACGCTGACCGAGGCCTGGGAGGCCGGCTTCTGTGCCGGCACGGACGGGGCTGCCTCTGTCAGCCTGTCCGCTGGCGCGGGTTCCCGGGGTGGCCGTAGGCTTCAGTGGGGCAGGCTTGTCCCCTCTTGTGTCTCCTCACCTGCTGGCAGGCCCACAAACCCCGCTCCGCGCACACTGCTGTCTATCCCTGTCCCTCCTGGTCTCCTCTTTATGGTTACAAAGAAACCGCACCCAAACTAGGAGTGCAGCTGGAGGCATAGCGAGGGGCAGCACCTGCCTGTGGTGACTCGGGAAGCTCCTGTGGGTGCCAGGGACAGGGAGGCCCAGGCGGCTGCTATCCCCAGCGTCCAGGACGCACTGGATCTGTGCAAGCTGCCAGCACGCGCGCCACCGGCGAGAGCCACTGGGGACCCTCGCGGCCCGGGTCTGGGAGGGAGGCTGTGCGTGGGGGCTGCGCTTGGCTTCAGCATGCAGACTTCCCTGACGTTAAGATGGGGGTGCAGGCACTGCCGAGCCTGGGGGTTCAGAGACGTGTCCAGGCGGAGGCCCTTGTTCTGCCTCTCGAGGTGCCGCCTTGGGCGTGTCCCCACCCCTGTGCCCTGCTGGGGGCCCTTGTCCAGAGGTGAGAGAAGCTGGCCCTTCTGTCTGCACCAGGGCGTGAACGTCTCCTGCTTTTCCTTCAGGAATCAGGCAGCAGTCTTTTTTCCTCATTCAGTTCTCTCCATGGACGCAGGCAGGTGCCCTGGCCCCCCAGTCTCCTCATTTCTGCCTGTTGTGAGCGGTGCTGCCTGTGATCTCACTGTGTGCTGCTGCCCTCGACTGCTCCTTTAGGGTCAATGCCTAGAATAAGAGCGCAGGGTTGCCCCCAAGTGCGAGCGCCCGTGCCCCCCACCCCCTGCGGGCCTGTCTACTCCATCTGCTCTCACCTGCAGCGAAGCGTTAACAACCTTTGATGTTTTCAAAAGAAAAAGGCCTACCTTTTATAAAACTGGGCGTGTTGTTCTGGAGGGGCTGAATTTTTAATTTTTTCCGCTGTATCTGTTCAAATTTTGGGGAGGTAGACAGATTATATTTCTCCATTTATTCTTTTTTAAATTTTTTTTTTAGTTGTAGATGGACACAATGTCTTTATTTTATTGCTCTGTGTGTGGTGCTGAGGATCGAACCCAGGGCCTCACGCATGCGAGGCAAGCGCTCTACCGCTGAGCCACAGCCCCAGCCCCTCTCCATTTATTCTTAATGCATGACCTTTCACTTAGCGGTCTGTCACTCATTTTCTCTTGTTTTGTGTGTCCTGTTCTTGGATGCGCACCTACACACGGTTCACTCTGTCAGTATCGACTCTTCTCCAGCATGTCCTCTGTGTGTGAACGAGGAGCTGACCGGAGCTGGAGGACTGTCCCTCACCTGCCCGCTCGGAGGTGCCGCTCCCTCCAGGGGTGTGGGGTCTCGCTGTTCTTTCTGTCGGTCTAACCAGTGTAGTGCTGGCTTCATTTTTGTGGTTTTATTATGTTTTGAAACTGAGCTCATTCATCCTGCACCATAAAGTGCACTGCTTGTTTTTTTCAAGTAAATTTTTGGAGACTTTACTTGATTCTCAAATATTTCCTTCTAAATTTGTTTTCCTTGCTAACTTGTGAAGCATGCAGACTAGCTGAGGGCGGCCTGCCTTCACCTGCAGGCGCTCGCTCAGGCTGCACCCGCTCGAGCGGCTCACACACAGCCCGGATTCTTCGGGGTCTGGTTTGCTCCTGGTTGCGCTGGGACATTCCATGCAATTGTGAAACTTGCTTTTGTGTTTTATTACGGTTCTCCCAGCCGATTGCAGCCCACAGAAATCACTGGGCTTCTTTCTATACCCTACTTCTTTTTGCAACTTATTAATCCTGAATTTTCAGCTGATTCTTTTAAGGTTTAAAATAGCAACAATTTTTTTTCTTTCAGCATATTCTGAGAATTGGAAATCTCATTCCTCTGGTTGGGCCTCTTCTTTTCCTGTAATGACTCATTGAGTTCAATGATTGTGTAGTTGGCAAATGACTGATTTTAATTTCTGATTTTAAGGGTCCTTCCTCCGGAGCTCACTGTCAAGTAGCTGTGAAGTGCCGTTTTGGGGATCATGGGCCTCTGCACCCTGATCACTCTTCCAGTGAGGAGTAGCTCTCCATCCTTCGTAGCAAGTCCTCTCTTGTGGCAGCAGGGAGGCCCCCATGCAGGTCCAGCTGGCTGGAGTGGAGCTGGCCCTTCCCCTCCAGCAGCTCACTGTCCCCTTCCCCAGGCCTCCACGGCAGGCCTGCCCTTACTACTCAGCCCCTCCCCCTTCCCAGGATGCCCAGGGAGGCAGTTTCCATGGAAAACCCAGGGCTTTCCCTGGAATCCAGCCCCACCCCCTGTGCACCAGAAGCCCAAGACTCACTCACAGAATGCAGAGGGAGGGGCCCCTGCTCCCAGGCCCCGCCCACTCCCCTCCCCCCGCCCAGCTAGTGCAGCTGTTCCTTCCCATAGTACCAGGCGCCAGGACACAAGCCTCCCCAGTCTCCACACAGCGCCCTCCACAGCCCTCCATAGCCCTGCATGGCCCTGCATGGCCCTCCATGGCCCTTCATGGCCCTCCATAGCCCTGCATAGCCCTGCATGGCCCTGCATAGCCCAGCATAGCCCTGCATGGCCCTCCGCAGCCCCTCCATAGCCCTGCATGGCCCTGCATGGCCCTCGATGGCCCTTCATGGCCCTTCATGGCCCTCCATAGCCCTGCATGGCCCTGCATGGCCCTCCATAGCCCTCCATAGCCCTGCATAGCCCTGCATGGCCCTCCATGGCCCTTCATGGCCCTTCATGGCCCTCCATAACCCTGAGAGGCCCTGCATGGCCCTACATAGCCCTACATGGCCCTCCATAGCCCTGCGTGGCCCTGCATAGCCCAGCATAGCCCTGCATGGCCCTCCATAGCCCTGCATGGCCCTGCATGGCCCTCCATAACCCTGAGAGGCCCTGCATGGCCTTCCGTAGCCCTCCATGGCCCTGCATGGCCCTGCATAGCCCTGCATGGCCCTCCATATCCCTGCATGGCCCTCCATGGACCTCCATATCCCTGCATGGCCCTCCATGGACCTCCATATCCCTGCATGGCCCTCTATGGCCCTCCATAGCCCTGCATGACCCTCCATATTTCTCCATAACTCTGCATAACCCTGAGAGGCCCTGCATGGCCTTCTGTAGCCCCAGGGACCTACTCCAGTCTTTCTCACACTGACTGCTGACCTCCTGAGAATACCCAGCCTGCCAGCCTCTTGGTCTGACCCTTCCACTCCAGCGACACTCAGATCTTTTTGCTGGACCTTTCTATGACTGGAAATGCTATCCCTGGGACCTCTCTCCCTGGCTCGGGAGCAGGGACCTGCTGCTCCCTGATGCTCTGCCAGCTGCCTCCCTCCTCGCCCAGGCCAGGGTCCATGTCTGGACCACGCTGTGCACACTCATCATCCAGGTCCTGTTTTTCTCCCTTCAGGTCCCTGGACAAAGTCCACTCCTAGTCATTGCCCATTTGCCTGGAAGCCACTGTCCTGCCGTCATCAGCACGGGCCACTCCTGAGACCAAGGGCGAGAAGGAAACCTGCCTTGCCTCTGCCGGCCCACAAGCCAGCGACTCTCCTGAAGCCACCTGCACTGCCCCCTTGGGCACTAAGAGGCGGGCAGCTGCAGTCTTTGGGGTCCCAGCCGCATGCCTACACCAAGTACAAGGCCGCTGGGAAGTAAGAGTGAGCTCCGATGCCCAGGATGGAGGATGGCCAGCCGGAGAGGGTTTCCTCTGGGTGGAGAGTTCACGGAGCCCACGCTCCCAGTCTCGTGCAGGAGTCCAGCAGGCACGTGAATTCCACTCTGGCTCTAGTGGCTCCTTGACACTGAGGGCTCAGGTCTGTCACTGCTGGCCAGAGTGCGTGCATTTCATCCATCCGATTCCTCCCCCAAGTCAGCCTCCCATCAAGGACTCCTCGTCCTGCGTTGGTCCTCCCAGCTCTTTTCTCTTACGCCATTCTCTTTCCTGTGTATCTGTCTGTCTGTGCTGTAGTCTGGATAATTTATTTACACTACTATATTTGTCTGCTAGGGCTGCCGTAGCAAAGTGCCACCGACTGGGCAGCTCAGACCACAGGAATTTGTTTCCCTGGAATCCTGAAGGTTGGAAGTTCAGGGACAAGGTGCCAGCAGGTTTCCCTTCCCAGGCCTCTTCCTGGCTTGTAGGTGGCATCTTCTTGCAGGACAACCTTGTAAGGTAAAGAACAGCCCTTTTGTACTCAGTTTTAGCATCCCTTCCCTAAAAGCCTAAAGCAGCCCCTGCCCCAGGTGCTTCCTCTCCCAAATCTTCCAATGGGGAGAACAGAGCCTGTCCGCTCAGGTTACCACATCAAAAAGACCACCTCTGCTTATCTATCTCGCCAGTTTTGAAGTGACCAATCCATAGCTTGCCACGCGTTTTGTAGCGAGCCCTATAAATTCCCTGTCCCACGTCCCCTCTGCCCTTTTTTTCCTCCTTCCTCCTCCTGGGCGCCCACCCCCTGAATAAAGATCTCCTGGCTGCATGAGGTGTGTCGTGTATGGCTGGCCGTTACCCTAACAGACCTCACATAGTCACCCCCTCTGCATGTCTGTGCCCTGATCTCTTCTTATAAAGACACTGGTCCTCTTGGATTGGGGCCCAGTGACCACACTTTAATTGATCACCTCTTTAAAGACCAGCAGTCACACTCTGAGGACCTGAGGGGTCAGACTTCAAAACATGAACTAGGCCTGCACACAACCCAGCCTGTGACATCCACCTTTTTGTTGGCTCTTTGTGTTCTGTCGGGTTTCAATGTCACATACCTGCACAGGGTTTTCTGTGTGTTGTTCACATACATCATAGTCCTCAGGATTCAAGTCTCTTCCATTTTAAAATCTATTCATTTAACCCCTTTGTTTTATGTTAACTTTCAGCACGTTTAGCATGTGAAGTTCTTAGGGAAATTATCTTTCTGGTTTTGGTGAAATTCAGCAGCACCCCCAGACCATGGGGCCATGGGGCGGGGGACCAGGCCTCTGTCCTGCTGGCTTTGCTCTTGCTTATCTCAAGCAACCCGCCTGAGCTGGGGCTTATTAAATAGTGCTCTCTGGCCTAGTCTTCCCTGTGGCCTAAGTCTGGATCCCCACAACTCCAGGCCCAGGCCGGGTCTGTGTCTGCCTTGGGTTGGGTGGAGATAGGTGCAAGGAGGGCAGGGTGAGGGTCTCCAGGGCAGCTCAGCCACGGCCTCCAAGGCCCACTCCAGGGCCACAGAGTGGTGGCCAGAGGTGAGAGGTCCAGCAGTGTGTCTCCTGAGCCCAGAACTGTGGCTCCATCTGTGTGTAACAACCTGGGCTGGATCCGCGGTGCTGTTTCTTACCACTGAGGGGTCTGGTGCGTGTGTGACCAGATGTCCGTGCATATTAAGCCTGGGTGAAATATGGGTGTGTGTGTTTTTATCTCTATTTTTTCTATAATTCCATATAAAAATGAATACTACCAAGAGGCAGTCTTCCCCCTTGGCTTATTGAGCTCTCTCCAGCTTTTCAGAATGTTGAAGGTCACAGCAGCCTCTGCCCCTTCTCTGGCCAGTTGTGGCTTCCTTCCTCTGGACACCGTCACTTCCTGTCCTGTGGGACTCCCGGTCAGGCCCCCTTCTTTCTCCTGTCCTTCTCTTCTCTCTCACTTACCCACTTCCTGAGGAGTGCTGGGGTGGGCCCCACCCAGTCCCACATCTTCTGTGACCATCTTTGTGCTGAAATCGCCTGAGTACTCATTCCACGCACAGCCCGCCTGCGGAGCCAGGCCCTGGGGCTCCCTGGGACACCCCACAGGCCCCTAAAACCCAAGTCCCGGCTGAGCTGGCTTGGGACACTTACTCCCTCGAGGGTCATCTCTGGCTGCTTGCCCCCCACCCTAGGGGCCGAGCACCCTCCCCAGATCCCTACTCCAGGGGTCAGTCTGGAAACTGCTCCACACTCTGATGTTGCCCACCTTCCGCCGTGCCCATGTGCCCAGATGTCACTTGCCACAGTCTCTGCTCCTGGGTCCCTCAGAAATCTAAGAAAGGCAGACCACAGGTGGGACCCCTTACACCCAGATAGAGACCTCCATGGCCGGTGACAGGCCTTCCAGGCACCAACCTTGGCTGGAAGGCCGAGCTGGATTCTGGGGCCAATGTGGACTTCCTGCTGCTGCTCACACAGGCCTTGTCCTGGATGATGGGCACCAGCGGGCACATGTGGCTGCTGAGGGATGGCAGACCCCACCAGTGGCTCAGTGGTGAAAGGCACCATTTCACACTCGCTGGGTGACGCTGCCTCCTTCTGCTTTGTACACACACACATCACTGCAAGGCAGCAGGATGGTAAAATTATCACCAGGAGATGACATGATGGTTATTTTATTTTGAAATGTTTCGTGTTTCATCTATTTTTTTGACAATGAATGTTTGTGACTTTTATAATGATTTTTCTTTTTTTTCTTTTTCTGAAGGATTCTCTGAAAATTTTGAGCTAAGGATTCTGTCCCTGTAACTCCCTGGCTCTGCTCAGTGGAGATTCAAGAAGGTGTGTGAGGAGCCAGGAGTGGCCTCAGTCCTGCCTTGCCTGACCCAGCTGCCCTTCTCCAAGACATGGCTCTTGGAGAGATGTCATCCCCAGAGTCTACCCTGGGTGCTGCGGGTGGAGCCAGTGGGTGGGCCCCTCAGAACAGCAGCCTCTGTGCTGGTGCTTAGTACCTGTTTCTGATGAGTCCTGGCTCTGCAGCCTAATCACCCAGTCCTGGACATGCAGCCCAGATGGGAAATTCCAGCTCCCTTCCGGGAACCTGGGGTCCCCTGGAGGTGGCTCAGGAAGTGGATGGGGCCAGCTCCTCCAACAGGTGGAGAGCACCCAGTCCTGGGGACGCCTTATGGAACAAGCTTCACTTAGAAAAGTACTGTGCTCACAGTGCGCATATCCTACATGTGAGCTTCGGGGTCAGGCAACCTCTGGTAGCCCAAAGCCTCACCTGTCAATCCAGATGCTGCCACCTTGGGGGTGGGGGGGACAGGCAAGTGACAGGGCTCAGCCACACTCTTCCGTGCTCTCCTTGGTGGGTCTCGGGTCTGTGCTCCCTTCCCTGTCTCCATCTTCCTGTGGTGGGACTTGTGGGGGTTCCTGCTATTGGAGCTTACATGGACCTCCATCTAGGGGCTCAGCCTCTGGAGAGGGGCTTCAGTCTCCCACCATGAGCCAGAGCTTGTGCCCTGAAGACCCCATCCTCCTCCTCCCCATCCAGGCCCCCCCAGCACTCTGCTCTTGCCTCTGAACAGTTCTTGGCCCCACATTGCTGAGCAGTTTTCCCTGCTGCCCAGCATCCAAGGGGATCCTGCCCATGACCCACATCTAGCAGATCCAGCTCATGGCCCCATGTGAGCACATCTTGACCCACCTTGAGCTGAGAGGATCCCACCCACTCTGCCAGCCCAAGGCCCGCTCACTCAGCCATGCATAGGCCCCGCCCCAGGCTGAGCTAGGCAGGTCGGCCATGCAGCCTGCTCTCCGGCCTCTCCCTGCCCTGGGCATCTGGTGGGAGCCTGTGATTCCACAGCAGGTGTGGCTGCAGCTTGCTGTACAGCGCCAGAGTGGAACAGGCCCTTGCTGTGGCCACCTCCTGAGCTGCCCTTTCAGAATCTGCACATGCACAGTTCGGAGGCCAGCCCCCAGCTGTCAGGAATCAGCGCCTGGCCGGGACCTGCGGCCCCAGACACCCTGCTGCACAGCCAGCCCAGGAATTGGGCTGCTCCCCACTGTGCCCACCCAGCATTCTGGAACCAGGGCATGTGCTGGCCTCGGCCCTCGCAGGCCCCCCCACCCAGATGCCCACACTCCAGGCGGGTCTTGGGGCTGGGGGTGGTTGCTCAGGCTCAGGCTGTCGCCCGGGCACCCAGCCCCAGCCCTGCTGCCCTGGGAGTGTCTGCCCCTCCTCAGGGTGTGTGTGGAGTGGACGTGCCGTCTGGACTGCCTTGACCACACTGCTGCCCTGCTGTGGCCCTGCCCCTGCCTCCTGGCTGAGGACCTCCTCTGTCCAGGGCATCTCCACAGCGGTGCTCCTGCCCAGGCCCCGAGCCCACCTCCACTCTCCACTTTCCCAGGCCTTAACCACTGGGCCAGGGCAGGCTCGTGGGTGCCCGCGGACAGTCTCCCATCCCACAGCCCAGCCCTGAAGGGCCAGAGCAACAAACACCTGTCCTGGCCCTTGAGTCAGCCCAGGTGGTCCCTCAGGTCACATCTCAGGGCTTTCCTCGGCTGCAGTGAGAAGGGAGCTCCTTCACAGCTCTACACAGGAGGCTTGCACGCACAGATCAGTGCGGGTGCCCGGGAGTGAGTGCCAAGAACTGCTAGCTACTGTCACCTGTTGCCGAACACTGCCATTGACAACTGTCACCCACTAGTCCACTGATGACCACTGCCAACTGCAGCCTGGCTCTGGGTTGCAGGGGAGGCTCCTTTGGGCCATGCTCCTTGGCAATTCTGAAGATGGAAAGGGAGCAGCTGGGGCTGCTGGAGGGGAGAGCCTGCAGGCTTGGTCTCACCCGCTCCCCATGGTCTCTAGGGGGAGTGCCAGGTGATCCCAGATGGCTTCTCACCCTCCGTGAACGTGTGGTGTCAGCAGTTGGGGCCACTTGGTTCACAAGTCTGGGGTGGGAAGAGTGGCTGCTGGGAAATCTGTCTGAGTGGAGCCTCTGGGTTGGGTGGGAGGCTGGCAGGGCAGGTGTCCCTCCCCTTGACCATCAGTTCGGGAGCCCACTGCGGGCTGGGAGTGTTAGCTATCAAGACACTTAGCAAGCTGCCGACTGTCCCTCCACTTCAGAATGAAGCCTCTGTCCTTACCACTCTGCTCACGCAGACCAGCTCCTGTGGCCAGTGACTGAGAAGCTGTCACTAACTAATGGATCCCACCAAGAGCCAGAAGCCGGGAAGCGGTGTGAGGATGGCTTCTCTCCTGGCCCTTAGCCTCCCCGTGCTCCTCTGCCCTTCCCTGCCAGAAGCAGCTGCTGAGCCTCAGGATGGTTCCAGACCAGGCCGGAGAAGTTCAGTGTTCCTCATCTACAGGAGAAGTGCCCAGGCCTGGGACACATTTACCCACCCCACCCAACCTGAGGTGACCCAGAAAAGGGGCAAGGACAGCCTGCTGGCCCTGCCTGTGGAGTGGCCTGTTTGAACAGGACTCTCAGAGCCTGGCACAAAGCAGGATATGCCCAGTGCCCTCCTAGGCAGCACTGGACCGACTCCTCCTCAAACCCCAGCCCCTGGACCATGTCTGGGTGGGACTCTGTCATGGCAGGATGGCTCGGGACCCAGAGAGCTCAGGATGGTGCAAGCACCCCGCATCATCTGGGCTCTAGCAGGCTGCGTTCCAGCAGACTCTAGTGCCGGCCGAGGGTGCTCTGAGCACAGTTGATGTCATTCGATGGAGGCCGTGTTTTTGAGCCGTGAAGAGCAGAATGTTACCCAGTTGGTCTCCACGTTCCGACACCTTTCTCCACCCTCCCAGTCGTGGCACGTGATTTTAACACTTCGTGTTCCTAGGAACCTCAACTGGGAAACGTGTGACCAGGTCTTAAACGGAAGTAACTGGCAGTCAGAAGGGCGTTTGCCGTCATGGTTTGGTGTCTATTCCTGAACTTTCCAGGTGGGACTGAGGGTTGGCTGGAGTTCAGAGCAAGTAAACGTGGCCTTTCTTCCCGGCACCTGCATCTGATTTCTTTCCACACGCTTCTAGCGGGTAGGAAGGCCTCCCGGATCCTCCAGGTTGTAATCCTCAGACACAGGGAGGCTGTGCACCCCGAGAGCCCCTGGCGATGCTGCCCAGGTGCTGGGCTCCCCCTGGGGAGGCCTCCCTTGGCTCTCACGCCGACCACCTCCTTCCTCTGTAAGGGACGCAGTATGCTCCTGGGGTCACACGAGGAGGCCCAGCAGAGGAGCAGCCTGCCTCCCTCGTCTCCGCCACAAGCATTCGTGATCATCCACTGTTCCTGGGCCTGCACCCCGTGTGCCAAGCGTGTCTGCGGGGCAGATGGGTAGAGGGGAGCCGGCAGGACCATGTGGCGAAGGCTGCCCTTCCCAGCAGGCCCGGTGCTTTGGGACTCAGGCAGCAAGGCATCCAAACCTGCGGACCTTACCAGTCTTTGGGGACATTGCTGTGGTGGAGCCTCACAGAACAGAGGCCTCTCCAGACCAGGATGAGCATCAGCGGCTAAGAGAGCAGAAGGCTCCAGGGCTCAGTGGCTCAGCGGGACCCAGCTCAGCAGCTGAGATCTGTGTGTTTTGACACCACAACTGCTGCTAAAGGCCATGTTGCAGAGGGAGGAGGGTGCCTGGTGGCACGTGGCCCTGTCCACGTGGGAGACATGATGACACTTGCCCTGGGCATTGGGGTAGGAATGGCAGACCAACCCACCTCTGCTCCTTCCTTTCTCTCCCTTCTGCATCCCCATGGCAAGGGCAGTGGAGGAAGTTTGCCAAAGGAGAGGCCGTGGAACCCACAGGGGACACAGGAGAGGCCGTAGGACCCACAGGGGACACGGGAGAGGCCATAGGACCCGCAGGGGACACAAGAGAGGCCGTGGCTCCTTCTTAAATCAGAGGCAGTGCTGGAGAAGTTGTGCCCGAGAGACCAGGGTGCAGAAATCAGATGAGTAACTGCAAAGAATGTCCAGAACAATGGGCGAGGTCCCTAGATTGGAGGGCCTTCCAAACAGCCAGCACAGCCGGTGACAGCAGGCCTCCACAGGCCCGTGGCCTCACCTGCAGCCACCAGGAAGGCAGAGGTCCCGGAAGCCCCAGACCCCAGAAGAAACCAGGATGCCAGAGGGGCTCGGACTTCTCCGTGGCAGCTTTAGAAGCCATCACAGGGGTTGGGCCTTGAGCTGAGGGGATTTCTCATCCACTGGAGTAGCACAGCCCAGCCAGCGGCACCGTGGCCGTCAAGCCTGGCACGGCTGAGGAGCACCTGCTGGGCTCTGCCTTCCTGTTGATGAAGGAAAAAAGACACGTTCTGGCACAAGTGCAGAAAGAAGCCCCACGTGAGTTCACCTGGAAAGTTAAAAAAAAAAATGTAAAAGGTGAGCAATCCTAGAGCAGGAGCTCGCGTCCCTGTCCGCTTACTTCTGCAGCTTTTATGCCGAGGAGAAACAGCACTGCACGGGTGGGGACAGATGCAGGGGAAACCACCAGCCATCTGGGAAGTAATCGATATGTCTGTTAATAACCCAGGAGTCAAAGAAGAACTCAAAGGGGAATTTAGACAGCATTTTGAACTGCATGGGAACAAAAACAAATTTTATAGCACAAATGCCTGTTTTAAAAAGAGAGAAGTCTCAAATCAATGGCCTGAGCTTCCACCCTTAAGAAACTAGAAAGGTTCTGGAAGGCTTCTGGTGGGATTTTAAAAAAAATTTTCTTTTAGTTGTAGATGGACACTATACCTTTATTTATTTATTTACGTGGTGCTGAGGATCTAACCCAGTGCATCACCCGTGCTAGGCAAGTGCTCACCACTGAGCCACAATCCCAGCCCTTCTGGTGGGATTTTTTTGGGTCTCCTAAATATGGAATCATGTCCTCAGATAGGGATAGTTTGAGCTCTTCTTTTCCTATTTGTATCCCTTTAATGTCTTTCTTTTTTCTAAGTGCTCTGGCTAGAGTCGATGTTGGATGAAACTGGTGAAAGAGGGCATCCTAGTCTTGTTCCAGTTCTTAGGGGGAATGCTTTCATTTTTTCCCCATTTAGAATTACCTTGGCCTTGGGTTTAGCATATGTAGCTTTGACAATGTTGAAACATGTACCCACTATCCCTAGTTTTTCTAGTGTTTTGAACATGAATGGATGCTGAATTCTGTCAAATGCTTTGTTCTGCATTTATTGAGATGATCATATGATTCTTGTTTTTAAGTCTGTTGATGTGATGAGTTAATGTTTAATGATTTCTGTATGTTGAACTAGGCTTGCATCCTGAAATGAACCCCATTTGATCATGGTGCACTATCTTTTAAATATGTTTTTGTATGCAATTTGCCAGTATTTTATTGAGAATATTTTCATCAGGGATATTGGTCTGGAATTTTCTTTCCTTGATTTGTCTTTGTCTGGTTTTGGTATCAGGGTGACACTAGCTTCATAGAATGAGTTTGGAAGGGTTCCCTCCTTTTCTACATCGTGGAATAATTTGAGGAGGATTGGTGTTAGTTCTTCTTTGAAGGTCTGATAGAGCTTGGCTGAAAATCTGCCTGGTCCTGGGCTTTTCTTTGTTGGCATCTTTAATTTCATTGCTTGAAATTAATCTGTTTAAATTTTCTATGGCCTCCTGATTCAATTTGGGCAGGTCATATGTCTCTAGAAATTTGTCAATGTCTTCATAATTTTCTATTTTATTGGAGTATACATTTTCCAAGTAGTTTCTGATTATCATCTGCATTAGTGGTGTCTGTGGTGGTATTTCCTTTTTCACCACAAATTTTAGTAATTTGACATTTCTCTCTCTTTCTCTTCATTAGCTTGGCTAAGTGTTAATCAATTTTATTTATTTTTTTCAAAAATAAACCAACATTTTTTTCTTTAATTTTTTTGAATTTTTTATTTCAATTCAACTGATTTCAGCTCTGATTTTAATTATTTCCTGTCTTCTACTGCTTTTGGTGTTGACTTGTTCTTTTTCTAGGGCATTGAGATGTAAATTTAGGTCATTTATTTGGCCACTTTCTAGTCTTTTAATGAATGAGCTCAATGCAATGAACTTTCCTCTTAGAACCCCCTTTGTGGTGTCCCAGAGATTTTGATATGCTGTGTCGATACTCTCAGTTACCGCTAAGGAATTTTTAATTTCATCTCTGATTTCCCTTGCTATCCACTGGTCTTTTAATAGCATATTATTTAGTCTCCAGGTATTAGAGTAGTTTCTATCTTTTATTTTAACATTGATTTCTAATCATTATGATCTGACAAAATGCAAGATATTATCTCTATTTTTTGTATTTGCTGAGAGTTGCTTTGTGGCCTAAGATATGGTCTGTTTTAGAGAAGAATCCTTGTGCTGTTGAGAAGAAAGTGTATTCAATCATTGATGGATGAAGTATTCTATATGTCTGTTAAGTCTAAATTATTAATTGTATTTTTTAGTTCTATAGCTTCTTTATTTAGTTTTTGTTTGGAGGATCTATCCAGTGGTGAGAGGTGTGTTAAAGTCACCCAGTATTATTGTGTTGTGGCTTATCTGATTTTTGAAATTGAGAAGGGTTTGTTTCATGTACATAGATGCTCCATTATTTGGGGCATAAATATTTAAGGTTGTTATGACTTGTTGATGTATAATTCCCTTCAGCAGTATGAAATGTCCTTCTTTATCCCTTCTGATTAATTTTGACTTGAAGTCCACTTTATTTGATATGAGGAAAGAAATCCCTGCTTGTTTACAAGATCCATGTGAATGACAAGTTTTCCCCATCTTTCACCTTCAGTCTGTGGGTGTCTTTGCCTGTGAGGTGAGTCTCTTTGAGACAGCATGTTGTTTGGTCTTGTTTTTCAATCCAATTTGCCAATATATGTCTTTTGATTGATGAGCGTAGGCCATTTATAGTCAATGTTACTATTTTTTTATTTCAATTTATTTGTTCTACTAGATATACATGACAGCAGGATGCATTTTGATTCATTGTACACAAATGGAGCACAACTTTTCATTTCTCTGGTTGTATGTGATGTAGAATCACATCATACATGCAGTCATACATGTACCTAGGGCTGTGATGTCCATCTCATTCCACCATCTTTCCTGCCCCCATGTCCCTCCCTTTGACTAAATATCCTCCACTCTTCTTGTGTCCCCTCCCACATTATGGATCAGCATCCACTTATCAGAGAGAACATTTGACTTTTGGTTCTTTGGGATTGGCTTACCTCTGTTAGCATGATATTCTCCAACTCCATCCATTTACCTGCAGATGCCATAATTTCATTCTCTTTTAATGCTGAGTAATATTCCATTGTTTATATATACCACAGTTTCTTTATCCATTCATCTATTGAAGGGCATCTAGGTTGGTTCCACAGTTTAGCTATTGTGAATTGAGCTGCTATAAACATTGAAGTGGCTGTGTCACTGTAGTATGCTGTTTTTAAGTCCTTTGGGTACAGACCAAGGAGTGGGATAGATGGGGCAAATAATGGTTCCATACCAAGTTTTCTAAGGAATCTCCATACTGCTTTCTAGATTGGTGGCACCAATCTGCAGTCCCACCAACAATGTATGAGTGTGCCTTTTCCCCACATCCTCACCTACACTTATTGTTGTTTGTATTCTTGATAACTGCCATTCTGACTGGTGTGAGATGAAATCTTAGAGTAGTTTTGATTTGCATTTCTCTAATGGCTAGAGATGTTGAACATTTTTCATATATTTGTTGATTGATTGTATATATTCTTCTGAAAATTGTCTGTTAGCTCCTTAGCCCATTTATTGATTGGGTTGTTTATTTTTTTGGTGTTAAGTTTTTTGAGTTCTTTAAATATCCCGGAGATCAGTGCTCTATCTGATGTGCGTGTGGCAAAAATTTGCTCCCAGAATGTTGGCTCTCTGTTCACCTCATTGATTGTTTCTTCTGCTGAGAAGAAGCTTTTTAGTTTGAATCCATCCCATTTATTGATTCTTGATTTTATTTTTTGTACTTTAGGAGTTTTGTTAAGGAAGTCAGAGCCTAATCTGATGGGTTGAAGGTTTGGTCTACTTTTTTTTTCTATTAGGCACAGGGTCTCTGGTCTATTCCTAGGTCCTTGATCCACTTTGAGTTGAGTTTTGTGCATGGTGAGAGATAGGGGTGTGATTTCATTTTGCTGCTTATAGATTTCCAGTTTTCCCAGCACCACTTATTGAGGAGGCTATCTTTTCTCCAATGTATATTTTTTGTGCCTTTGTCTAGTATAAGATAACTGTATTTATATGGGTTTGTCTCTGTGTCTCCTATTCTGTACCATTGATCTACACATCTATTTTGGTTCCAATACTATGCTGTTTTTTGTTGTTTTTTTAAAATATTTTTTAGTTGTTGATGGATCTTTATTTTATTCATTTATTTATATGCTGTGCTGAGAATCAAATCCAGTGCCTCACACATGCTAGATAAGTGCTCTACCACTGAGCCACAACTCCAGCCCCTACCATGCTGTTTTTGTTACTATAGCTTTGTAGTATAGTTTCAGGTCTGGTATTGTGATGCCTACTGCTTTGCTCTTCTTGCTAAGGGTTGCTTTGTCTATTCTGGGTCTCTTATTTTTCCAAATGAATTTCATGATTGCTTTCTTTATAAGGAATGACATTGGGATTTTATTTGGAGTCACATTAAATCTGCATACCACTTCGGATAGTAAGGCCATTTTATAGTCAATGTTATTGACTGATGACCTCCCTGCCGGACCCCCCAAGCCTGTCACAGAGAGGGGGCGCTCCAGGCCACAGCAAGCTGCTCAACACCTGGTGAAACAGGAGCCCCTAAGCATCTGCCTCGCTGGAGCCCACGGGTTGGAACAGGAGGTAGGAAGCGCCCCTCGCCTCATGAGCTTTCAAAACCTCTTCAGAGAGAAATCTTCAGGACTATCTGCTTTCATCAGTGAATTTTTAAAAATGTTTAAAGAGGAAATAACACTCGTTTCCACAACCTCTGAAAATCCAAGAGGGAGGCAGCTCCTCCAGTAACTATGAGGCCAGTGTCATCACTGCCCCTCCAGAAGGAAGAGATGTCAGGCCAGCGCTGCAGGGAGGAGCTGAGGAGCCCATAAAGCAAGCATCCCCAAGTGGCACTTCTGGGTTATGTGCGGGTATGAAACACAGGCCATTCGTGCATGTATTTGTACATGCAAACATATGTAAATGTAGAATATAGCAACGTACAAGTAATTTATACTCGTACATTTATTATACATGACGAATGAATTATGTCATATAATAAATTAATAATTGATATGTTAATAATTATACATAACAACTTAATATAATACATACAAAACATACAACATAGATAATCATACATAAATCGAACCCAATTCTTGGGCAGGCCCATGACTCTTGCAGCACCAAGTCATTTACCAACAGCAGGTAGAATGTCCCCAAAACGGAGGTTGTGTGCAGTCACGCCTGTTATTCTTCTGAAATGCATGGATGAGGTGACCCAATAGTGTTTCACAGCATAGACCTGCCTACGTCTTACTTACAGATGCTAAAACATATTTCGTCTTTCAAAAAGAGTATCAATTCAAGGAATTATGAAATTCTGTCTTGAAGAATAGATTTCACATTTCATCTTTAGATGATTCTTCTAGTTCAACTCCACAGACTATTTTTATCAGTTCTATTTTTAATTATAACATAGGATTGAGTATAGCAATTTACACCTAATATACTGTGTTAAATTTATATATAATGATACCTAGCATATATTATATTTACTAATCAGTTATATAAGTTGTTTAGATATAAATAAAAATGTGTAAGTTATATATATTTTATATACATACACATACATGAATAATGTCTATACATAGATTATGCATTTAAAAATATATCTGCAGGGCTGGGATTGTAGCTCAGTGGTAGAGCACTTGCCTTGCATGCATGAGGCACTGGGTTCAATCCTCAGCACCACATAAAAATAAATTAATAAAGATGTTGTGTAAATCTACAACTAAAAAATATTTAAAAAAATATATATATGTATCTGCAAAACCCCAGCACATCTAACCCAAGCCTGGGCATGCACCTCTGATCTGTGCCACACCCGCGGATGTGGGTCTGATCCCCGCCCCCGCGCACACACATCTGCAGTCCGTGTTTCCATCACGGGGTGAGCATAGCCACGGGATGGTCACAGGGAACATCAGGAACCAATCACTGGGATCAGCAATGAAGCGAAGCCCACAGGGCCTCTCTAGGAGGTGCTAACAGAGCGTGGGCCAGCATTCTACCCGTGAGGCGACGTGGATCCCGCCCTGCACGTCTGCTGCGAGCACAGGGCCGCCTGGGAGCCAGAACAGGAGGTGAGCGCCCTGGAAGACGGGAGGGGCAGAGCTCTGGTTCCCGCCCAGTGCGCCCGAGGCCCCTGGGCCCAGTGCGGCAGGAGGAGGAGGGTCCACGGAGACCCTGCCACTGCCTTTCTTCCTAGAGACACGGTGGCCAACCCGACATCCTCCAGGACGGGGCAAGATGGACGGAAGAACAGCTTGTTGCAGAAATCAATCGGCGTCAGTAGACATTTGGAAACTCCATTTCCAACAGCATCAAACACATGGGGCTCGGGGCTAACACTGGCAGGACGGGGCAGGTCAGGGCCCTGAGGACGGGGCGCTGTAGGAGAAATGAGAGGCACTAAGGAAAGAAAGAACTGGCCTAATGAACCACCTGGAAAGGTAAGCCACGTCCCCACGAGGAGAAGGGGTCTTGGTGAGGAACCCACTGCCCACATTCATCTGCAGATTCAACTCCATCCCAACCAAAGCACAGCAGGCCTTTTAAATCTAGAAGCAGCAGTGTAGGTTCTGGAGCGTCCGCGGAAGCACAGAGGTCCTGGGCTGTGCAAGGAACCTTGGGAAAGCAGGGTGAGAGCTTAGAAGGCCTTGGGCAGAGTCACGACCTGGCGCCGGAGGTGAGCCCAGTGAGTACCTGCTCAGCACGCGAGGGGCCTGCCTTCAACTCCTGGCCCCCAAAAAGGAAAGGGAAGGACTTACACTAAAGTCCAGGTGGTCTCAAGTGTGATGTTGGCATAGGAAGGAAGAAATATGTCAGGGGACCAAATGGGAGTCTGGAGATTGGTTCTATCCTTTATGATCACCTGCTTTTTGACCCAGTCAATAAAGAAATCCAAGGGAAAATGTTCTGGACAGAGAGGCTGTAGTAACTGGAACTCCACCTGGAAACAGGAGCCTCCGCGGGACTCACCAACCCTAACGGAATGATCTCAGCACGGTGCCTGGATCTGAACGAGAACGGGGACCACACAGACTCCGGGGGAAACTCGAAGGGCTGTGTGCTTGTGAGGCAGGCAAGGCAAGAAGATGGCTGGAGAGAAGGAGCGTGGCAGCAAAAGGACAGGTGAGACTCAGACCAGCGAAGAATTCCCACACACAGGGAGACTAGCTGAAGAATGGAGGGACAAGCTACACGTCAGGCAGAGGTGGTCACCAAGTCCGCAGCTCGGTACCTGGCCAGCACGTAGGAAATGTCAAGTCAGCCCAGCTCTGAGATGGCCACTCCGATAGGCGGAGGACTCCTGCAGACGTCACGAAAGAAGAAGGCAGGGGCTGACAGGCACACAGGAGGGGTCAGCACCCTCAGGCCTCTGCCTCGGGAAGGTCAGGCTGATGCTGCCACACCCACGGGTGCTAGAATTGACAGCGGGCCAGGAGGCTTGGCCGGCCAGGAGCAAGCCGACCAGCCCTCTGCTGCTTTGGGGGCCGGCTGGAAGCGTCTGCAAGGTGCACCTGGGCTATGACCCGCCGTCTCTGCTCGCAGGCGGGGACAGTGAGGCCCATGCCGGCAGGAAGAGGCGCACAGGAATGTTCACAGCAGAGCTGGCAAAGGGCAGAGCCACTTGGGCCAATGCAGTAGGGAGCAGATAAGCCAGCCCGGAGCCGCCACGCCGCGCCACCTTACTCACCCACGCCACGGGCTGCCACCCGCATAGTCCACTTCAGAAACCCACGTGGAGCGAAGCAGCCGCACAAAGTGGATGTCACGGTGCTTACAGGGAAGTCTGGAGTAAGAACCAATGTAGGTTCTGAAAATAGCAGCACAGGTGTCGTGGCAGACAACATGGGCCGGAGGAGGCGTGAGGGTCCCCGGGCAGGGGACAGTCCCCATCCTGATAAAGGCCTGGGCTGCACAGGCGTGTTCATTCCTTAAATCTCACAAATGTGCACTTATGACGTGTGCATTTCATTCTATGCAAATTTTCCTTCAAGATAAAGAGTGTCATTAGCAGAGCCTTGGTCCTGATGTGCCGGCCGGAGTGTTCCGGGGAAGTGCTGAGGTCTGTGATTTACTTTGAAATGATCAAAGAATTGGCCAGGTGATTGGACAGAGTGGACAGGCGAGTGGATGGAAGCAGGGGACTCTTGGTGGTGGATGCACGGTACCCACTGATGAGTTTTGGAGTAAAACGCAGAGTGAGACAACCAGCAGGCAAGCTGGCCTCCACGAGACTGCCCCAAAGTCTTGGCCTCGGGCTGTTAGAGGAGGAGCCAGCTGAGCAAGAGCAGGCCAGGCAGGGGCACAGGAGCCCGGAGCAGAGCCAGCCAGGGAGGCAGAGGGCCACATCCCATAGTGTGGCTGGAAACAGCCAACGGGTGGAGAGCTTGAGGCTCAGGCAGAAAGTGTAACAAAGAACGCCATCAAAAACAAGCCAGGAAGGAAAACAAGTACGGTGTACCACAGGGTCAGCTACAACGACACCTGCTCCGCCCTGGTGAAGACCAGAGCTGCAGCTCCACTCACCCCACCATCAAGCTGCGAGGATGTGGGGAGGTGTGCATGTGTGCAGGAGGAAGGAGAGCACAAGATCAGGTCGCAACGCGGGCATCGCCATGGAAGAGCCAAATGGAAAGGAACCCGCTAACAGACCCAGGAGCCTGCTTCCCGCCTTTGCTCCAGAAACAAGAATACTGGAGGGCCTTCGACTTATAAAGGAAAAAGCTTTATTTAGCTCATGGATTTGGAGGCTGGAGGTGGAAACGCGGTGGCTTGGTCTCTGGCGAGGGCCCTCCTGGTCACAGGAGAAGAGAGAGACGGCCTGCAATGTTGGCTGGGCAGAGGAGGCGGCGGATCCGAGTAGCCATGGAAAGCAGGGTCTGTGGAAGCTGGAGCTGGCTGAAGCTGCGGAGGGTCTTCCGATGTGGTCAGCTTCCTGCTTGACCAAAGTGCACGTGGACACAAGCGGGGGACCCGATCAGACAGACGCTTCCGTGCTCCTGAGTAGGGGACCCAACAGAGAGACTCAAACAGACATGTGGATGGAACGGGCGCCGATCAGTGACAGTGAGGGGCGTGTGCACGGGGAGGAGATGCGGAAGGAGGAGATCCCAGAGCCCTGAACAGAACAGGCCCAGCTCCCCCACGGGCTCAGCTCGGCCCTCTCTCTGGAGAAGGCTGCATCGCTTTTTGCAATAAACCTGCTGCCTCTGTGTCCTGTTCGTCAATTCTTTGCTAAGTGGAGATAATGAATCCCGCACCCCTAGATGGTGACAGGAGGGTCACCTGTTGCCACACACGTGACCGCGTGGTTCTGTGTACGTGAAACTCGCCAAGGGACTCCAGAGGGGCAGAACATGATGACTGCTGCCCAGGGCTGGGGGTGGGGTGGGGCGGGGGCCACGGGTGATGAAAGTGTCCGACTGGGGAGGGGCCACACAACTGTGAACACCCAGAAACCTGCTGAACTGGGTGCCGCAGTGGGCGAGCGGCAGGAATGTGAGCTGTGCCCCAGAAAGGCTGTTAGGGTAAACCTGAAGCCCACAGCCAGCTTCACCCGGTCAGGCAGGGCCGGCTTTGCGGGGCGGACGGGCTGTTGGTGAGCAGGTGGTGGGGGCCATCCTCGCAGGGCTTGGCTGTCACATGCCGAGGCGGAGGCCGCAGACGTGGTGTAATGCTGAGGGGAAGGGGAGGCCTGGCTGGGCGCCACAGCCCAGTTACCCTAGGCCACCATGCTCCCTGCCTGGGGCGGGGGCCTGGGCTCAGCTGGCCGCTCCTGGGGCCAGCCCTGCCGGCCTCCTCCAGGGCCAGTGGGCAGCTCTGCCTCTGCACTCCCCACAGCTGCTCCTCCAGGCCACCTGTCGTGGCCCTTTTAGTATCAGGAAAAAATAGAGAAAATATGGCTGATTCTTTTCTTGGACGTTCGTCCCAAGTATGAATTTCACCAACTTGCATGGTTACTTCCTGTTGGAGGAGAGACCGGAAGGGCAGGGCGCTGTCCAGTCGGGTGCTGGAGGAAGGTGGTGTGGCCAAGTCCCACAGGGTCAGTGGGATGCTGGGGCCCGTGCCATCTGGAACCCCTGGAGCCACTGGGTTCCCACAAGAGCCCGGACTTCCTGGCAGAAGCAGAAAGCTCTGGGCAAGGTGGTGTGGGTGAGGAGAGGTCACCCAGCCCTCGGTCCAGGCAGCAAGGCCCTGAGCTCTAGTTGACCAGCGCGGCAGGGCTGCAGTGGAGCCACAGGAAGCTCCACCTGCTGCCAGGCGATGGCTGCCTTCTTCGAAACTGAGGTCTTGTGCTGAGGGATAGTAGGGGCGACCTTTGCCTTTGGCCTGTCTGCCCCATCCCACCCTCAACTGGGGTTCTGAGAAACCTGAGTTTATGCTCAGACTGCTCAGGGGCTGGAACCGCCCTCTCGGAGGCTGGGCTCTGTATTTCAACATGGCCCTGCTTCCCTAGGGTCGACAGCCATGTAGTGAAACTGATTCCGTGTTCTCTGTCCAGGCAGGAATGGATTCGTGTCTTCCTCCCACATGGAGCCTGGGCGATTCCTCTGGGGTTTCTGCATTCACAGAAGTGAATTTGCAGCTCAAAGCGGGCAGGTCAGCATCACCTTGCTCCAAGGTAGACCAGCGGGGAAGCCGCAGGGGCCGGAGGGAGCTGCACCTCGCTCCTACAGCATGTGTATTCTAGTGAGGAAGTCGGGTTCGTGACCTTCATGCTTGGCTTTGACCTGTGGCCCCAGCTCAGAAGCCAGTGCCCAGCGAAGGAAAGAGGAAGGAAGCCATAAACCTTTCATCAGTTGCTTTTTTCAAAAGGACAGGTAGAGCCGAGGGAGGGTGTGGACGTCCATGCACGCTGGGAAACCGAGGGCAGTCCTGCCCTTGGGCACGCCTCCTGGTTCTCATCCTCAGGTGGGAAGGCCCAGAACCCTGAGGGCTGCCGCAGAGCTGGCCCACCCTGGGCTTGGGAAATAAACCCCCTGCAGGTGGGCTCAGCATTCACCTGGGCAGTGAGGTGGGAAGTGCCCCGAGGAGCCTCCTGCTGTGCGTCACTGAAGGTGCGTCTCCGCTGGTTCCATGCAGACCCAGGCCTCCACTGGTAGGTGGCCCCTGCCCCTGAGTCTGACATGGCCGCAGCCCTGCGGTGGGTGAGGAGTGTCTTGCTGTTCTGACTCTAGAGCAAAGCTGAGCCCTTGTGCCAGGGACTGCCTTGGGGCTTCCACCCACACACGGGCACGCCCACCCCGTGCTCAGTGCCCTAGGCACCCGATTCCAACCCACCAGTCCTGGAGCGGGGCCTCTGGTGAGCATGGACCCTGAGGGACTCCCCACCCAACTGCTACGTGGGGGCACCTGGGACATGCACTTTCCAGATCTTGTAGGAGTTGCCTGAAAGCAGATCAGATCAGCACAGATCAGCACGCTGGGTGCTCGTAGCTCCAGGAGAGACCTGGGGCGCTTCCCTCCTGCGGGGTACTGAGACCCCTGGGTGCAGCCCTGCGTCTCTCCTCCAGTGTCCTCAGCAAGCCCCGCCTCTGTGGGGTGGAGGTAGGTTAGGATTAGGGTTGGCGTTAGGTGGGGCCGTTGGGTCTCCCTCCACGGCTCAGGCACTCTCAGAGTAGATGTTTCTGGCCCCTCACTATCTCCATGTCCCCCACAGCAGGTTGGACAGGTGGGCTCTTGGCAGAAGAAGGAGCTTTCAGGCTGTGGTTTGTGGAAAAGGAGGGGGCCACAAGGACCGTCCCTGCAGCACCTGCTTTCAGGGGCACTTGAGGGGCGTTCGCTGAGCACTTTTGTCAAAATCCTGGCCTGTGCCTCGGCTGCAGGAGGTGGTCCTGAGGACCCTGGCTGCCCAGGCAGCTGCTCCCAAGGGGGAGACGCTCAAATGGGCTTTTCCCGTGTTCTTGGCCTAATAGGATTTCAGGTGGTGACCACCACTGCAGTGGGAATTCTGACCTCTCCTGGAGGTCCTGAGCAGCCAGAGACTGTCCAAGAATAGACCAGCCTCACCTCAAAGTCAGCCTCTGAAGAGGCCAAAGCTGGTGGCCCCTGCCAGGCGGCCCTCATTAGCACACCCTGGAGAGTGGGAGCGCGGCGCAGGAGCCAGGCTGTGTGCTCACCCCTGCTGGCCCTGTGGCTGTGTGTGGGAGGCCTGCTGGGCTGGAGCCGGCCCTGCCTGTTGCTCAAACAGGGTCGCCCCCTGGCCTGCAGGGCGACCCCCCATCCCCTGGCACAGTACAAAGCAGCTGGCCCCCACCAGGAGGACAGAATAATCCAGAGTGAACCAGATCGACCCAGATGACTAGGTGGGGAAGGTGTGGGCAGATGCCCGCTCAGGGTGCCTGACCTGCAGCTCCAGGCCACCCATGTGTGGTGCAGGCACTTACTACAGAGTGGGGCCGGAGGAGGCGGTGGGGCTGCCGGGCCCTGAGAGCTCTGGGCGTCTCCTGAGAGCGGGCTGCTTGTTTCCTCTGCTGAGGGCAAGCTGCTGGCAGGAGCCTGTCTGCTGCAGAGCACGTGGCCAGCCCAGGCTGAGATCTGGGGCCCGCGAGCTCCTGGGTGGGGGCGGGTCTCCAAGCCTGTGGGACAGCTGCACACGTCTGCTCCACAGAGTGGGGGCTGCAAGCCACCTGAGGCCACCACCCAGGGCTCAGGACCGTGGCTGTGTGTACATCCCTCCAGACCACCGGGCAGGCCAACCCTCCTTGAGCTGGTGCCCTTGACATCCAACTCTCCATCCAGTCACTCAGGGGCTAAATGGTGATGGTGGGGCAGGGGTGACAGAAGGAGGAAAAGGGCAGCTGCTAGGAGGGAGACCCGAGCTGGGGTGGGCAGGGGTCTGGGCTCAGGCCTGAAGGATGAGCTGATGCAGGTCCTCCAGGGATGGGGCACAGGTGCTGCTGGGCTGCCTGGAGGAGGAGGCAGACAGGCAGGGGAGGCAGGGCTGGCGGGGGCTGGGCAGCCAGAGGGAATCAGGTGGCCCGGCCAGAGAGCAGGGCCTCCCCCTGAAGCCTGGTGGGCCTGGAGTGGCTGCAGTGCAGGGCCTTGGACCCTGGTTCTTTGTGCTGGGGATGGAGTTGCCCTCACCTCCTGGCGTGGGCCCAGGTGCAAACAGAGCAAGTGGTGGCACTGGGTGTGTCCAGAGAGAGGCTGGCTAAGCTGCAGGCCTGCAGAGGCAGCAGAGGTGCCTGAGGGCAGAAGCGGGTTCTCCCAGGACACATTCAGCAAGGTGCTGCAGGTGTGGGCCGCGTGTCCAGGAGGCGAAGGCTGCGCGCATGGCCAGAGAGCCACTTGCCCTCACGCTGTCCCCTCCCATCCTCAGAGGAGCCAAGTTTTGCGGGTCTCCTGCTGGGCCGTTACACGCAGGGGTTCCCTCCTTCCTCTAAGCATCAGACCCTCCGCTGTGAGTACTTGGCCTGCCCGGACCCCCACCCGGGCCGTGCTCTGGACTTCTTTATGACATGGAAGCTTGCCAGCAGCTTCTGCCCACCCCAGGGTGAGGCCCTGACTTCCAGCTGGTGACATCCCAGAGAGGGCCAGGACCAGGGGTGGACTCAGGAAGACCCTCCTCTGAGGGAGATATTCATGCTGGCTGATCATCCAGTGCAGCTGACATTTTAGGGACAGCAGTGAAGGGCCTTTGCAGAGGGTGGGGAGGCCTTTCAGTGGGTGGGCAGCGGTCACTGCACTGCCCATGGTGAGGGTGAAGCAGAGGTGTTGCTGCTTCCAGGCCCCAGGCCAGGAGAGCTGGAGAGCCCGTGCACATGAGGGCCAGGGCGACTGGAGCCCAGCGTTGAAGCTCCAGCTATCCCAGGGATGGGTGTGGGCTGCTCGTCCAGGTGAGGTGTCCACAGAGAGCACACTGGCCCTGGGTGGCACTCCTCAGCACAGCAGCCCTTGAAGCAGGTGCAGAGACCACAGGACTGACCGCTGGGCAAGAGGAGAGCAGAGGCCCTCCCTGAGGAGCCATGCCCCGTCCAGCAGCCCTCCCCCTGGGGGCGTGATCCACAGCAGGACAAGGCCTGGGATCTCTGTGGAAGGAAGCGGGCAACTCGCCCCCTTCCTCAACTCACCGGGGGTTACAGTAAGAGCAACTTCTTCACAATCCTTAGGCCGTTGAGGCCTGAAATTCTTGAGGGACAAACACACGTATGTGCATATAAATTATGGATGTAAATTACATCTCATGTTATGTATCAGTTGTTGGTGAATTATACATGTGTAATTTATACATAAATCATGCATCATATTTATATATAAAAACATAAAGCCTTTCATCCATATTTATGTCTTATGTATTTATATATTAATAGACTGCCTTTCTGCTTTCTGTTTTTGCTTCATAATTAATGTTGAGATTCCGTCTACACAGGACATACAGATCTGATTCTTTCAGACGGCTGTGTGGCAAGCCATTGAGGATGGCCCGTCGATTGCCCATCCACTCCAGCTGGAGAGCTGCTGGTCCACATCCAGCTCTTCACTATGGGAAACGGTTCTGCAGTGAACGCACATGTTTCTCCTTTCACCTCTGAGTAGAGGAGTTGATAGATTTCTTGACATCCAACCACCCTTGCATTCTCTGAGTGGATCAAGCAGGGAGGTGGGTTTTCCATAGAGTAATAAATTCCGCTTCCTGGCATTTGGCTAGGGTGTGTGTCTCGAAAGTCTGTGTTTTTTCTTTCTTATGATGTGCTTCACAGCTTCTGGCAGAGCGTTACGCTGGCTCTGGGGACACGTGCTCTTCCATTCTAGGTGAGGCCCGTGAGTTCCAGCCGGCTGTCGATGCACGGGAGGGAAGACACCTGGTGCCCTTGTCCCAGCTCCTCAGGACGTCTGCTCCAGGTGTGTTTCACGATGTCACCCTGCATCATGGATCCCTGTTGTACATCAGGAATGAGGGTGTGTAAGTGAACTAGGGTCCCCCTACCTATGGAGGGTGTGTGGTCGAGGACGTTGAGACCGCTTGTCCAGCACAATCTCTAAATATTTCCTGGGTGTTTACATGGGTGCCCTCTCTGTGTGCATAATGCATGCTCAACACAAGATGTTTAATTCTCTTTAATTATATCAAGCTCAGGTCTGAAATTCCAAATCTTTTTTTTTTTTTTTTGCACTGAGGATTGAACTCAGGGGCCCTCAACCACTAACTGTGCTTGGCAACCACATCCCCAGCCCTGTTTGGTGTTTTATTTAGAGACAAGGTCTCACTGAGTTGCTTAGTGCCTCCCGTTGCTGAGGCTGGCTTTGAATTCGTGATCCTCCTGTCTCAGCCTCCCAAGCCCCTGGGATTATAGGCGTGGCCACCGGGCCAGCTCAAAATCTTTTTTTTTATTCTTTTTTTTCATATTTAATTTATTTATTTGTTCTATTTAGGCTTACATGATAACAGAGTGCAATTTGATTCATTGTACATAGATAGAGGATAACATATCAATTCTCTAGTTGTAAGTTGTATAGAATCACAACATATATGCAGTCATACATAAAGTTAGGGCTATGATGACCATCATATTCCACCACCTTTACTGTCCCC
>PVHX01016120.1:0-44282 GCA_004024805.1 Geosciurus inauris
TGTATTTTCTATGAACAGGGACATTCTGTGACACAATAATTATGCAGTATGAAAATCAGGAAATTAACTCACATGCATTGCTATCATCTAATACCCACTGGGGTCAGGGTGGTGAACAGGGATATTAGAGAAGACAGAGGCAAGAGCCCCAAGAGAACTTTTGGGGTGATGAAGATATTCATGTGTCAAAACTTATCAAAGTGTTTATTCTAAATATGTATGGCTTATCCATGTAAATCATACCTCGGTAAAGCTGTAAAGAAAGAAATGTTCCCTATGGGAATAGAATAAAAAGGTTCTGGAAGGGTGCAGAGAGGGCAAATATGTATGGACTAAGAGGTCAAAGTGTAATTTTCACTGTGACTTCTGTCAATATTCTCTATCCAAAGGCCACCAGAAGCACACAAGTTGATCTTGTAACTTTCTGAGGGACAAAATCCACCATGAAGGTGTCACAGGGAGTCCCTAACACAGTGTTAGGAAGCACTCACTGTAGGCTCTGAGCTTTGATGTGTGACTTACAGGAGGGCCTAAGAAAATGAGAGGCTACCCTAGGTTGTGTGCCACTGGAAAGCGGGGCCAATTCTATGACAGGGCATCTCAATAAATCTTATCCACAGGGAAGGGAAACTGGGATTAGGATCAAGCTATAATTGGTAAAGAAGTGGCTGTCATTTCTCCCAGCCAAGAGCTGCTGGTGTTAGGCACTTTTGTAAAGCACAGTGGCCTTGTTTTTGTCTGTGCTTAGACATAAGTAAGAAGTGGCTTTGCTCTGTTTCATTTACCATGGTCTTGGAGGGTTCTGAAGACAGTGCTCTGTGTAGTTGTTCATGTCCAATAAGAGAAGAGCACTGCCCAGCTCTGAGTCCTGGGCTCCCCTTTTACCCTTTCTCATCTCTATCTCTTCAAGCCCAAGTTGTGGGGAGGTGTCAAAAGCCCCACGTTCTAAAGGAATGTTGATGCAGAATATGCCACATGTGACCCAAATACCAATCCAGTAGCCTTCAGCCCATCACCCACTAGAGGATGCAGAAGAAGATTGGAGATTGACAGGTAGAAACTGGAGAGTAAGGATTTCTGAAGACAGTGACCATCCCTGCATTGTGATGGGTTGTTTATGGCTGCACAAGATGCTTTCCACCCACGTTAAGCCACAAACCATGTAAACATCCAAAGATGAGAACCTCGGGAAACTGAAAACAAGAGAGAGGCTGCCAGCTCCCTGGCTGCAGCAAGGGAGAGAAGGCCAGACCAGGAACATGCCACACCTAGAGCAGGGGAAATGGCTCTGAGCCAGTGGTACCACCTTCAGGGCAAAGGAACCCAACAGGGCCTATGTGCCATGAGGCAGACTGCTGGGAGCCAGAAAAAGGACTGTCAAGTGGCCAGACATATGTAATGATTATTTATATGATCCCTGAATTAGTATTCATCTATCCTAATAAATAGTGTAAACTACTAAAGCAAAAACGGCAACCTTTTTCTCATCTTAAATTCCAAATAGAATATATCTAATAAAGACATGCTGACTGAGTAAGAACCTAAAATGTGATATGATGTGATGTGATGATGTGATGTAATTGCAAGTCCTGGAGAGCAGAACCTGTGAACTGCTCATGTTGGTATTCTCAAAGCCTATCACAGGTAAAAACATTTAGTTCAGATATACTGTATTGAATTTGGTTTCCATGACTTTATGTAATTACGAACAAGTAGTCAGTGACAGATAAATGGTGCATGAGAAATAGTAAATATGGTACAGAATAACCAATTGAAGTCCAAATAATAACTTTATGGTGCATATCATGATTTTTTTAAAAGTGATCAGATGGAGAGGGGCTGACTCTGATCCAGGAACACAGCACAGAGACCTAACTAGGACTGCTGCATTCCCAGGGACCACCAAAGCCAGACTGTGCCCTTATCCTGCTACCTTGTCCAACTCCAGAGAAGTGAACACAGCATTCTCAGTAGAGAAGGGCGAGAAGGAAAAGGGGAGGAATCCATTCCTATCTCTCCTTCTTCACTGTGGGTCTCCCAACCTGAGACAGGCCCAGCCTGAGGGAAGGGGGAAGCCATGAATCAAGCCAGAGATGGATGCTTAAATAATTAAATGAACTTGACTTTTTAACTCAAAGCAAGATTTTTTAATAGTTAAGAGGAACCCAGAAAGTTCCTACCAATATCAGCAGGGAGAGGTAAAAGAGAGTCAGACAAGGTGATGGTGTAAGAAAATAAATTGCTTTCTCCTTGCACCCAATGTGCACTATTGGTTCAATAAGCCATTACATACCCACAGTGACATGCTGCTACATTTTTTAAATTATACTATTTTTTTACTGAGCAGTTGTAGGTTTATAGAGAAAATATAGTATTCCTACATACTCCCTCTGTCAGTCACTACTCACAATTTTTACTATTAACATCTTGCATTCATGAATTCCTGATGAACCAATTTTGATACATCATCATTGACTAAAATCCATAGTTTATATTAGGGTTCACTCTTTCTGTTGTATAACTCTATGGGTTTTGTCAAATGCATAATGATGTGTGTCCACAATTACAGTATCATCAGAATAGCTTCACTGCCCTGAAAATCCCTTGTGCTCTACCTACTCATCCCTCCCTACTCCCTCCATCCCCTGGAAACTACTGATGTTTACGCTGTCCAAAAGTTTTGCTTTTTCCAGAATGTTATATAGTTGGAATCACAGTATGTGGCCTTTTTCAGACTGAATTTCTTTCACTTGGCAATGTGTACTTGAGTTTCCTCCATATCTTTTCTCAGCTTGATAAGCTTACTTCTTTTTGCCACCAAGTAATATTCCATTGTGTGGATGAACTACAGCTTGTTTGTCCACTCATCTTTTTCTTCTTTTTTTTCTTTTTTCTTTTTGGTACTGGGGATTGAAGTCAGGGGCACTTGACCACTGAGCCACATCCCCAGCCCTATTTTTGTGTGTTTTGTGTAGCAACAGTGTCTCACTGAGTTGCTTAGCACCTCACCGTTGCTGAGGCTGGCTTTGAACTCGCTATTCTCCTTTCTCAGACTCCCAAAGTGCTAGGTGTCCACTCATCTTTTAAATGATATTTTTGTTGCTACCAATTTGGGGCAATTATAAATAAAGCTACTATAAACACTCACTTACATTTTTTGTGGGGACTTAAGTTTTTAAGTCCTTTGGGTAAATAACAAGAAGCATGATTGCTGGAACATATGATAAGAGTATTATAGTTTTATAAGAAACTGCCCAACTGCCTTCCAATGTGGCCGTACCACTTTGCATTCCCACCAGCAATGAATGAGATTTTCTTCTGTTGCTCCATATCCTCGCCAACATTTGATATTGCCAGTGTTGGATTTTAGCCATTCTCATAGATGTGCCATGGTATCTCAGTGTTATTTGGCTGATAAATGTTTTAAACTGGCTCTCCAGCAAAGGGAAATCCCAAATTTGTCTGCCAATTTTCACAGTGTACATGCTCTCAAAATAGGAATGTAAATGGGATAACTGTTGTGGAAAATAGTGTGGAGGTTTTCAAAAAATGCTTAAACTATCATATGATCCTACAATCCCACTTCTGGGTATATGTTCAAAGGAAATAAAATCACTATCTCAAAGAGATTTTCACCCTCCCATGTTCACTGCAGCCCTATTCACAATAGCCAAGATATGGAAACAACCTAAATGTCCATCAATGGATGAGTGAATAAAGAAAAACGTGGTATATATACATAATTATATCATACATAATTCATACAAAATTTTATATAATCACAAATATTCCATATATAATAAAATATTGTTCAGCCTTTAAAAAGGAGACCTGCCATTTGAGACAACATAAATGAACCTGGAAGACACTATGCTAAGTGAAATAAGCCAGCCTCAGAAAGACAAACACTGAATGATCCTACTTTCCTGTGAATCTGAAAGAATTGGACTCATGGGAACAAAGAGTAGAAGAGAGGTTATCAGGGCTGGAACCATTGGGAAAATGGGACCAAAAGTTTCAAACTGTCAGTTCTAAGATGAATAAATTCCAGAGACCTATACAGGACAATGACTATAGTTAATAATTATGTATTATATATTTGAAATTTACTAAGAAAGTAGATTTTAAGCATTCTCATCACAGAGAAAAAGGAAACTGCTACGGGATGTTAATTAGCTGAATTGTGGTAATCATTTCACAAAGTATATGTTCATCAAAGCATATTGCATACCTTGAATATCATAATTTTTATTTGTCGATCATATCTCAATAAAGTAGAAAGATATAAATAATTTTTAAAGCTCCCACTACAGTAAATTTCAAGCAACCAAGGTGATGTCATTGAACACAGATTTGGAAAAAGATGCACACAACCCACTCTTGTGAGTGGGTATGAACAGCTTCTTCTTTTTGTTGCTACCAATTTGGGGCACCACACCTACACAATGCACAGGACAGATAATAGGCTTAACCACACTCCTAAAGTCTTATATTAAAGAATTTCTCTGTATATTATTGGACTGGATGGACACTACTTGATTAAGGATTGATGTCCTGGTGCTCAGAATACAGAAACAATGTAAGGCAGAGAGAACCCAGGATTAACTAGGCTAACTTCTGTCTTAATGACAGAAACACTCAGGATGGCTAGTGGGTATTTGGCAATAACTAAGTCATTCACCTCAATGCACTAGTTGGCAAAAGATCTCTTAAACTCTACAAACTTGCCCCAAATCACCTAAAATCAGTCTGTGCAAGTAAGACCAAGGCCCTGTCACTCATACTTTCCCCCTCTGTGGTTTGTCTTCTTTTAAAGTGATATGGGAGGTGGAGTAGGGAACTTCCTCATTCCCTTTTCTTCATCACCCTTCCTTGATTCTCTTGCTCTAGGCTAAATAATTCAGTTACAGTATAATTTAGATAGATAAATACTGATCTCAATGGCACAGGAAGACCTCATCACCTCATCCCCACCCCACACTGTCCCCCCAACACAGTCATTCTAGAGTCAGCCTTATCTCCATAGCCAATGGGGTTGCCACGGCATCTGAGATGACATCTGATACAGGTGTTAAGCTTTCTGAAATGAGAAGGCAATTGGACACACACAGGATTATCTTTTAAAACCTCCGTGAGAGTTCAATTATGTAACTGATTTCTCTCTTCTAGGACCTTCCATCTTAGTCATCAATAATTGGAGCTGGTAATGATTGTTGGATGGTTTAGTGTTCACCAATTACTTGATTAAAGCTATATTTAGCCTTTTTATGTGAGTTTATGCTTTGAAGTGTGACCAGATGAAACAGCGCCACAAGAATGAAACAGGTGCAGCCATGAAGCCACATGAAGTGTGAGGGCAGAACTCCTGGGTCCTGCGCCCAGTTTTGTCTCCATAATCCTTAATCCACTTGCAGAGAGGGGACACTTTAGCACAACTAGCAGACAGGATAAGTAGGGGTGATCGGCCCAGATAAGTGATTTGTCGGAAAGAAAAGCAGCTCCCCTCAGCCCTGAAGGCCACAACAGGGGCCAGGTCCCTGCTGGCATCTCCTGCCCATTCCGAGTGCCCTGCATGAAGCCCAGGTCTGACCTTGAGCAGATTGTGCAAGCCCTATGAGATTAATGTCCTCATCTGTTACCTGAGACCACAAGCCTTTCATGATGGACAGGTGGTCTGGCTCAGAGGGAACAGCCATGGACTGGAAGCAGGCTCAGGAAATTTAAAACCAGTCTTGTCACCATGGGTGCCATGTGACCTTGACTGAGCAAACTACTTCATTTGAACCTGTTTTTCCCTACTAAATAGGGATGCTGAAGAGGAAGAGGAAGAAGGAGAAAGGGGCAGGCAAAAGGAGAGGAGGATGAAGAAGATGAAGACAAGGGAGAGTAGTTAAAAAGATCACCATTGTAATTCCTCACCCACGAAAACTCTCTTAACCTGATATGAGCCCCAACCCCTTGGCCTGTGAGAGTCCAGGGTTTTTCTGACAATTTTTATGAACTCCTGTGCTTACCTCTGGGTGATCCTCCTGCCTCCAGGTAGCTCATCTGTGCATGCTACCTCAGTCTGCCCCACTTCAATCCAGATGTCACTCAGTCTGTGATGAACACACACACATACACACACAGAAAGAAAAATTCACCTACACACAACCATCTTGTGAATTCAGAGAAACCCTGGGGTGGTTTCCATTCAAGCCCCCCAAAGCCCTTCACCGCCTTCCCCCTCATGCCTGTGCAGTGCACTTTTCCCATTCCCAAGGCGTCCAGAAACTTCAGCTTCCTTTTGAAGCTCAGATCAAAGTATTTCTCCAACAAATCATTTCCTTCTAAGGGAAGTGCTGATGCATAAATTCTCTCCATGTTGTTGACAGAATACTTATAGGATGCACCTTGTTTGTAGAACACTTTATTGGCCATCGCATTTGATTCTCATAGCAACCCTGGAAAGCATGATTTTGCAGATGGGGAAACTTGAGGCTCAGAGATGTTAAGTGACCGATATTGCACAGCTAGGCAAGGGTGGCATCTAAATTCAAAGCCAGGCTGACTCTGAAGTCCGGGGTTCTTCTTTCTTCTCCCACCTATCTCTGTCTCTGATATTGAACACCCCCTCAGGAAGGGACCTGAGGTACACCTGCCCCCAGGAAGACAGAGGCTGCCAACTCCATCCTTGCAGTAATGGCAGAAAACTCTACTTCTGCTCTACTGCCTTGCTCATTCTCTCAGATTCCTCATCCAGAAGAAATCCTTGTTCTCTGACCATCCAAAAAGCAGCAAATCTCCCCGAGCAGCAGGAAACAGGTTGCTTAACAGAGAATTCAGGGGGAAGGGATGGACTACTCTGGTTTTTCCTCCCTTCTCTATTTATAATTCCACATCTTTATTCAACCATTCCCTCTCCCTTCCTCCTCAGCCTCCCCTGGTTCCCAATCAGGATATCATCTATACCCTGGCTGGGGTGTGTGACAGAAAAAGAAAAGGTTACAGAAAGGAGGACAGCAGAGGTAAAGTCAGATCTAGGTGAAGAAATGTCAATATAATATAGGGCCAGATAAAAAATGGAAGTGAATAATGGGATGGAAACAGAGTACCTGCAAGTACATCTTCTATGAGATTTCCAAGTAACTCTCAGGTAACAATAGCAAAGACAGAGATGAGAATATATCTTAGCAACTGAAGCCTTTAAACTCGGGCCCTGGAATTCAGCATGTTCTTCACAAAGCTTCCACTCCGTGGCAAGGGTGTCTTGGGCTGGTCATAAAATGCAGTGATAACTTTCCAAGCACACTTGCCACCAGCTGACTGTGGAGGGAGGTGGTAAGAATGTGCTGAGTAGTCAGAATAAATCAGCCATGGTTTAAAGATACACTATGGATCATGTACAACAAAATGTTGACAGTTGATGGTGCTACCTAAAATGGGGCAGTGGAGGGCTCACACAATGAGGGAGGAAACTGCAAGACTGTACAATAATCGAAGTCAATCTTCATGTCCTCAAGTGAGTGAAGATATAATTATGGAAACACTTTACATTTGTACAGCTCTTTCCCATGTTTCTAGTGATGAGTACATGATTATATTCAGAGTACAAGCAGAGCATGTGCTAGAGTTTCATTGCCTGATGTGGAGGCCAGTGCTAAGAGTGGTGTCCTTATATGGAAAACATGTCCTCCCCCATGTCTCAAGGCTCCCACCTTGAGAGATGCTAACGATGTACGTCTTATAATGGAGAGGCTAATGATGTATATCTTATAAGGTTAACATGAGAACTAAATGAGACACACGTTCATTCGCTCCCTCATTCATCAAATAATTTGGAGCATCTACCATGTCCACACTGTTCTAAAAACAGTAAATAAATTGTACCCAAAGCTTTCTCTGCGAAGTTCTTTCTAGTTGGGGAGACAGATAATCAAGATATTCAATAAGTACACTGTATTGAATGCTGCAGGGGCCACAGTGCCTCACTGGAGAAGCATTTGCTGAACATTAGCCATTACTTCTTCTTTCTCATGGCAACCCTGGGAGGTACACAGGCTCACAACTTGCAGTTTACTAGTATGCTGTCAGAGGCTCAGAGAGGTTAATGACATGCCCCGGGCCACACAGGCTCAGAATTCTTCCCAGTACTCCTTCACCCGTGCTCTCTACTAGCCTCTTCTGCAGCTGGGTGATCTGGAGAGAAGAGACAGCTGCCGAGAAGGAGGGTGAAGTGTGAAGGAGGCTACACCAAAGAGAAGCTCCGGTCACCTCCCTCCCAGCCAGTGAGCTGCCAGAACTTGGGCCAGCTGACAGCAAGAGCGCCTGCTCTTCAAGCAGCCTCCTGGAGCCCATCCTGTCCCTATGATAAGGGTTCCCACGGTGCTGAGGCTGTCAGGGTGCCAGGGGAAGAAACGCCAGCTTGTTTTATTGACTTTCTACTCAGTTGACTCCTCTAGGCCTGTGGCTGGGACACAATGAACAGAAAGCAGCAAAGAGGCGGCCTTGGCACCCTGCCTCTGTGGTGAGGCAGTCTACCAAGGCCACCTCCTGCTGGGCTGAGCAGAGCTGCAGCGCTGTCCCACTCCTGGAGTCACTGGACTCTGCTGGCCAAGTCCTGACTGGCAGCTTGTCTGCACATGGGATGGGAACAGACCTCATGCACACACTGCTCAGCTGCACTGGAGCTCCCTGGCAGGCTTCGAAGCTGCAAGTGCAGGGCATTTACCTCCATTCCAAGCAGACATGGTGTGGGCACTGCATTCCCAGACTCTGCGAGACTCTGCAGCTCTGCTTCTCTGCAGCTGGAGCCATCAGGCTCCCCATTACAGATGAGGCCCCAACCTGTCCTTGGAGTCATTCTGAACATACTGGCTGAAAGTACTGAATTACCCTGGATACTGGTTAGCTTTGATGACAGCCACTCGAGGTCCTGCCACCTTGTGTGTGCCTCTGGAGACTGGCTTCTCTCCATGGCTTCACAACTTGATCACTCCAGGGAATCCCAATTTCCCTAGGATTCTCATCTAGCCCTGCTTGTTCCAGATTTCTCTTCCATTCCTTCAACAAAAATGTGTAAGCAGGCAGGCTGGGGATGTAGTTCAGTAATAGAGCTTATGCTTTGCATATGTGAGGCCCTGGGTTCAATTCCCCAGCACCACACACACACACACAAAGTGTAAGCCTCTGTACCAAGTGTTAACCTTGTTACTCAGATCAAAAGGACCTGGAGGACCTGCATACTGTCCTTGTACAATTTTCATCCAGGAGCAGATATGGTTCCAAGTCCCAGGTTGTATCATACCCCTGCAGCCACTGGTCCCTGCCAGACCATGCTCTGAGATACATGAGGGGTTTCTTAGTTCTTAGTGAAGCTGGGTATGTTTCCTTCTATATTGTAAATACCTGAATCTCTTAAGTTTTGACTATAAAAATTCAAACAATAGCTCAAAATAAAAGTTAATAATTCCTCCACACTTCTCTTCCTTAATCTCAATTCCCATAATTATCCACTGTTAACAGTTTTTTATATTTCTAAACACACACACAACTCCACATAAAATTCTTTTTTTTTTTGTACCAAGGATTGAACCCATGCTTAACCACTGAGCCACATCCCTAGCCCCTTTTTAAAATATTTTTATTTAGAGACAGGGTCTCACTGGGTTGCTTAGAGCCTCACTAAGTTGCTGAGGCTGGCTTTGAACTCTCGATCCTACTGCCTCAGCCTCTGGAGCCACTGGAATTACAGACATGCACCACCACACCCAGCAACATAAAATTCTTTTATACAAACAAATATATTATACAAATTGTTCTGCACTTTGCTTTCTTAATGTAGTAAGGACATTTTTCCTTTTCAGGAAATTCAAAGCTAACTCCTGTTGCTTTAGTAGATGCTAAAGTATATAACATGTTTAATTTTTCCTTTGTTGATGTACATTTAAGTTTTTTCCAGTTATTCATTACTATAAATAATGCTACAATAAATATTTTTAGGTGTATGTATTTTCAAACTTGCATTTTTCCATAGGTTAGTTTCCTGGAATTCTTTTTTTTTTTTTCTTTTTTCTTTTTGGTACAGGGGATTGAACTCAGGGGTACTCGACCACTGAGCCACATTCCCAGCCCTATTTTTGTGTTTTATGTAGAGACAAGGTCTCACCAAGTTGCTTAGCACCTCGCCATTGCTGAGGGTGGCTTTGAACTAGCAATTCTCCTTTCTCAGCCTCCCAAAGTGCGGGGATTATAGGCATGTGCCACTGCGCCCGGCAGTTTCCTGGAATTCTTATTATCCTGCTTTAATTTGCATTTTTAAGAATTATAAGTAAGGCTGAGTATGTTTGTATCTGTTGGTTGGCTCTTTGTATTTCTTCTGTGAATTTCTTGCCTTCATATTCTGATGTCAGTAGTAGGACTGAATTCTCCGAGCTTCCACTTCTATAATCCCTTTCTCTTAGCCACCATAACTCTTATCTTCCATTGGACCATCCCAGAGCAGAATCTACACTTTTCATGTGTAGTTGGACTCAAAGAGGACTTTGGGGAAAGCATATTACCCTCATAAAACTCCAATCAGAGGTGGATGTTCCCCATGCCCTTATCCAGTCAAGGGTTCCCTGGGCCTTAGAGAGCTTGAGTAAGGAAAAAAAACTTTTTGCCCTCCAACCAACTGAACAAGTAACATAATCTGGAAAACTCATGGAATGAGCCCTTGGGAGTATGTCCCATATGAAAAATGAAGACCTCAGGAGGGTGCTGTGGAGGAACATGACAAGGGATTTGACAGATCCGAAATGATGGTAATGACAGAGTTTTGACATGGCACACTTGCAAATCCATGAGTGATGAGATCTTGACCCATTTCTTCTTTCCCCACCTTCACTGGGTGGCAAAAGGTGATGAGTGAGCTGAATGACATCACCTATCCTAATTCTCCGATGACATGTTGCTTTGTAAGGACATGCGTTTTGTTGCTTTGCTCCTGGAATCCATTAGGAAGTTATATATTTGATCTGGGGAAATTAGGGATGGTGGTATTTGGAACAAGGGGGCCAAACTTTCCTTAGTAAGCATCAGCCCTTCTCCTGAAGCAGAGATAACCTCAGGTCTGAGACCATAGCCCCATTCTTCTCCCTCCTCCCTGCTCCCCACTGGAAGCTCATAAAGGACAATCTCCTATAGAACAGATTATTCTGCTACACAAATTAAATTATTTTTACACAAAGGATAAAAACAGAGCCACAAGAAAACATTTACAGTCCTACCATGATCACCAAATCCAGTGGCATTTTGACAACTTCCATCTCATTCTGTGCTGTTCTATCTCAGAACCTTCCAAAGGCCAGGAGATGGATACTCCCATCAAACTGTCCTTAGACTATAGTTGATACTGATGCTTAGATAGTGACGTTGGCATTCTTCCTAGGTCAGTGTGGGCAAGGTTAGGATTGTATGTCTTCATAGCTTATCTTCCATTATATCTTCTGAGTAAACACATGAACTTATGCATTTAAAGGTCACTACAGCTCCAGAATATATCTGAGGAAAGAAATTGGCATATATTGATGAGTTTCCATATACAAGTCTTAGAATAGCCTTCTGTGTTCAGTGTGATTACCATTCCAACTGAAATAAGGAATATGGAACTTCAAAGACATTGAGGACTATTCAGAGGCCTTCTGGCTGGTAAGTGAGAAAGCATGGAAAGAGTCCAGGTCTGATATCTCCATGTCCACAAGACTTCCATCACACCAAGTTGATTATGTAATCTATTGGCCATCTTCCAGAGGGTAATGAATGAGCAAAAACTAATTTGTCTTACTTTCCCCTTCTCTCTGTTCCAATATATAATCATCCCAATGGGCAATGGAGAAGGAATTAGAGGAAGATCTGGAAGTCATCCCACAAGCTGAAGAATGGCCTGGTCAGGAGGATGCACAGCAGTGGAAGTACAAGATGGCAACTTGCAGTCAGATGGAGGAAAAGAGAAAGGCTGTCCCTCTCTCTCTAGAAGACAGAAACGACCACCCCTAAGTTCAGGACCCTGTTTGTGTTGTACTGGGAACTGAAAGTACCCTAGAAAACTAATGAGTAGAAATTATACGTCTTGGTGAACAAGGGAATTAGCCACCTCAGTGCTGTAGCCAAAGCAGAAGTCCCTCGCTACCCACTAGGACTTTAAGCTGTGAGCCACGAGCTTCACAATAGAGTGGCAAGTGGTGGTGTGCTGGTAAATGTTTACCAACCAGCTTTCCAGGGAAAATAAAAGCCCTGAATTATAGCAACATTTCTTTGCTATTTCTTTGATTTCCTTGGTATAAATATGACCCTCATGGCCAGTTTCAAGCTGGACCAAGCACATCTCTGGTAACTTTGAAATTCTACATAGAGAAGACCTCAGATCAGGGAAGGGGATGGAACACCACAGAAAGAAAAGTAACATCTCAGACACACCTTTGAAGGCCATATTCTTCTCACCTGTCCTTCCTTGTACGTGCAAGATGAAACACACTTGTAGGTGACAAGGCACTTAAGTAGCAAAGAATACAAAAGGTTCTCAGCTGAGAATTTTCTTTCTGTTGTTTGAAAATCTTTTTTAAAGAGAGCAGACCTAGGGCTACAGATGTGGCTCAGTGGTAGAGCACTTGCCTAGCATGTATGTAGGCCCTGGGTTTGATTCCCAAGACCAAAAAGAAAAAAAGAAAGAGTAGCCCTGTTTCTTCTATTATCTTTTGTTCCCTTCATGCCAGATCTGAACCAGAATGAGCTCTAAGAGTTGAACTGATAGAGGCTTCCACCTCATGTAGCTGGTCTTATGCCCAGCCCACTCTTCATGTGGCCACCAGTTATCTCTGGCCTCAGCACATCTTTCTCGTAGAAAACTCAGATCATGTCACCTTCCTGTTTAAAACCTCCCCTCCCCATCTCTTTATTCACTTAATGTCTATCTTCAATACCAAACTCTAAACTCCTTGCGGGCATGGCCACATCTGTTGTTCATTGTGATATTCTACTGCCTAGGATGCTAATTGGCACACATGAGCACTCCATAAATATTTGTTGGATGAATCCCAAACTGCTATTTAATAATGCATTCATCAAATATTTTTAAGCACCTCAACATGCTAAGAACTGGGAGAGGCCCTGGAGAGGTAGAAATCAGCAGGCATTGTTGATGCTACAGAATGTTCACCATTCCTCCCTGTGACCCCACTAAGCAAAAAACACAAGCCATGGAGCAAATGTTCCTACCACTCTAATGGAAGAGCAACCAGGCAAGAAGTGGGAAGCAAGATGAAAACTGTGGATTCCAGCTATAAATTATACAAATGCACGGCATTAAAAAATTATTTTAACACATCAAATATTAAGTCATTCATACTCTCTGCAATTACTTTATCTGTCATCAGCACACTCAAGCTATTTGAAGCAGTGACAGATGAGAAGGAGTCCATGCCAATTTTTCCTGCAGGTGTGCATCTGGGCTAGAGGGGAGGGTTCTATACGTGCAGCAAGGGAGGGAAAGGGAAGGGTGACTGAGGTTATGAAACTGGAGCTGATGTGAGAGGCTTGGCAAAAAATAAAAATTAGCAATTTGCATCCTGGATAGCTGCTGGGCACTGCACTCCCTGGGAACTCAGAGTGAAGATTAACAGGACAGCTCAGAGGAGGTGAATTGGCATGTTGCTCACATTATAAAAGAGGGAAATCAAGGCCCAGCTAGACTGAGGTAGAACCAGTGACCAGACCTATGAGATCTGTCTACTCCTACTTTGTTTTAAGTCCTAATCTATTCTGGGGCAACTATCTGGAGAAAGTCAGGCAGACAGGGAATGTATGTACAAGATCATTAAGAGTCGAGGGCTCCTCCAAGGCCATCAGGGGAGGGATACAAGGAGGAGCTCAGTAGGACCAGGTACAAAATGTCTGAACTGGGTTAATGAATTTTTCTAGAAAATGAAGAGTACAGGATATGAGATCCATTCTGGAAGAGACTGAATTGAACATCCCTGGTCTAAAGAGGGACACCTGCCAGGGCCATGACACATCCACCCAAATCCACTTGTCCCGACCTCCTCCCCTAGATTCCCAGAACCTGGGGCTCTGCTCCAGATCCAGCATCCTCAGCTGCATTCTGACAATGGGACTCTCTGCCACCTACTCTAGGAGGGTTCAGCCCATCTCTGCTGAGCTCATTGTGAATTCCACCCTCAGCTACTCCACCTGCCATTGCCCTCTTCCAGCCTGCACTTCATCCAATTATGTTGATTCCTAATCATACTCTTATCGCTCTTAACTAACTCTAGCATTAGAGCTCACCCCTCCTTCCTTCCATTCCCTCCCTCACAAATCTGGACAATTTAAATGACTCCCCAGGCCAACTGAACATCCCCCTGCCATACCCCACTCCAATCACACATGCACATAGTCGTAATGTGGCCAACCACCAAAACAAATCACTCTGCTGCTTTCCTTCACTAAAGCAATAATGTATTGGGCACAAGATGAGGCTGGTTTTCTTCCACAGTCTCAGGCAGGCAGGAGTGGAATGACTTAGTGTGAAGGAATGGATCATGGAATCATGTGCTCTAGATCTAAAGAAGTTCTGAGCCGGGCGCGGTGGCTCAAGCCTGTAATCCCAGCACTTTGGGAGGCTGAGACAGGAGAATCGCGAGTTCAAAGCCAGCCTCAGCAATGGCGAGCCACTAAGCAACTCAGTGAGACCCTGTCTCTACATAAAACACAAAATAGGGCTGGGGATGTGGCTCAGTGGTCGAGTGCCCCTGAGTTCAATCCCCAGTACCAAAAAAATAAATAAATAAATAAAGAAGTTCTGAAAGTACCTTTTTGTGTGACTATGGGGAAAATTTTTCAGCTAGAAAATTTGGCCAGGGCCTTGCTTGTAGATATCAGATGGACATGGTATCTTCCCCGCTTTGGGGGCTCTTCCTCTGAGATGGGGCCCCTTGCAGAAAGCCAACTACCAATTGGCCAAAGTGCCTAGAAAGAAATTGACTTCCAGTAAATAGACCTTCAGGGACCTGACTAGAGTCACACAGCAAAGGCCTAAGCAGGGTGATAATTCTCAAGGCAGGAAGATTGCAGCTCATACAGGTTGACTAAGCATATTTAAATGCCATTGCTTTGATTTGGTTTAATAACAATATTTGATTTATTTTGAACTTTCAATAGCATTAAAGAAGGAAAAAGATTTTTTTGTTTACTCTCAAAGCAAGGTGTGGGTTTTTAAAAATTGAGAAACTTTGTTCTTGGATAACATACATCTTTATTGGAGCAAAGGCTGGATTGAGATCCATGCTTTATTCATTCCTTCATTTGTTCATTCCTTTAAGAAGTAGTCACTTGCTTCCTATTGAAAGCAAAGCTTTCTCCCAGGCCCGGGATTATAAAGATAAATACGGCCTATTCCTTGGCCTTGAGAAGGGCATAATCCAACAGCACAGAATTGCCATGAAAGCAAATAATAGTTATCACATAGGACGGGTTCTGATAGGTAGGTGCTATGGGAAGAGGATGGAGGAATTAATTGAGGTGGGCATGAGTCAGGGAGCGCTCCCAGGGGCAGGAATGTTTGAGAAGGTTCACAAGAAGCTCAAAAAAAAAAAAAAAAAAGTGCAGAACTTGATAATCCAGGGAACAACAACATATGCAAAAGTGTGAAACATCATCACACACTTAAAAATTCCCACATGGATCTACTACTGAGTAGCAATGAGAGAGTGGCAAGAGCTGACTGACCTAGGGGTGGGGGAGGATGGGGGCAAGGTCAGGCAGAGCCTGTGTGTACCAAGCTAGAGAGTTACAGCTTTGTTTTTCAGGGGACAAGAATTCACTGTAAGGAGGGAAGTGACACAATGGAAATGAGATCTGGAAGCATTTCCCTGAAGGATAGACTGGAATAGGCCGGCTGTGCCTAGGGAGAAAAGGGGACAAATTGGGAGGCTGTTGGAATACCCTGGGTGAGAGGTTTAGATGCAGGAATCTCTTTCATTTTGGAACGCACAAAATATCTCTGCTGCTCATCACACCAGAGCGTGGTTCCAACAACATTAAACTTCATAGGATTTCAAGTAGGAGTTAGGAATAATGTTGGGATAAAACACAAAACCCCAGGAAAAATCATAAGCAATTATTACAAGTGAGAGGGGAAAAAAAGCTTTATGAAAGAACTCAAGAGAAAAGCACACCAAGAAAAAACTGAGCATTAATATCCCTTGCAGCCCATGAAGATCTTTGAGCTGTATCCCAGAAGAATGTTTAGGATCCTCCAATTATCCGGATTTTCCAGCCTGAAGGTCACCTAATACTTTGTCTCAGAGACTGCTCTCCTGTGGGTTCTCCAGCCCCACTGGGTTTTGTGCATTACTGGCTCCTCTCTCTTTGCATGCAGGTCATGGACAGAACTGACCTCTCTGACTCAGTGACTCCAACAAGATCTCTGCCCCAGGAGGTCAGGCTCCCTGGCAAGCACCAGCTGCCTTGCCACACCTGATGTCAAGGCAGCATGATGCATCCCCCTGAATTCATCAGGCTGAACTGGGAGACCACGCCCTTGTCAGTCAAATGCCAACAGGGCAGTTCTGAACCTGCTGGACTGCATTAGTCATCACCTTTCTAAAACAAAATGGCCCAATAACTAATACAGAACAAATTAATTAAAGGAAGTGGGAGTGTTGCAGGGCCCATCACGAACTGGGTGATAATTATTAGCAAACACAGGAAGAGGTTGAGTAAGTGCCCCAGCCTCCTGCTTCATTGACAATGAACTAAGCCCTGAAATCCCATGCATCAAAGGCCAGGAACAGACTAGAGAAGAACGGAGCCCACCCAGGGGACTGGATTTCACCCCTATGACTGAAGCACACCAGGGGACCGCCCACAGTCCTGATTATTTTACCACTTTGCCTGATTATTTTACCACTTGAGAATTTTCTAGCACCTCTGTCCCTTGGTGAGCTACTACTCCAACCCTCCAAAGAAATAACCACAGGCCTCTCCCTACATCTTGGATGGGAAAAACACAAATAAGGCAACTTCAATTCCAGAGTAGCCAAACAATGCCTCAACAGATGCCTTCCCATCTTTTCCACTAGCACTTCCTAATGCTGGGTTGAGACCCTACCCATGTGGACATGGATCTACCTTTGCCTGGAACAAATTTAAAATATATCTGAAACAAACAAAAAAAGTTCATAAATGATTGGAAACAAGGACTGTATCTAAAGTTATCTCTTTTTATGGTACTGGAGATTGAACTCAGGGGCACTCGACCACTGAGCCATATCCCCAGCCCTATTTTTTTGTGTTTTATGTAGAGACAGTGTCTCACTGAGCGCCTTACCATTGCTGAGGCTAGCTTTTCTAAAGTTATCTTTTCTAAAGTTATCTCCTCTATTTTTTCTTTTACACTGTCATTCACCTTCTTACATAGTGCATCAATAATTTTAGACATCATTGGCTTTGCTGACCCAGGTCAGGAACAAGACAGATCTCCCTACAACAGTGTGTCTGCCCAGAGGTCAGGTTCCCTTGCCACACTTGATGTCAAGAGAGAACGATGCACTCTCCCAAGTGGATTAGGCTGAATTTGGGGGTCTGAGACCTCCAAAAGAGTCAGAATATTGTATTTATTGCTCACCTATTATGCTCCACTGTAATGAAATCTCCACAGGGAAGGGACGCATTCCCACTCCCTAAGGATCCTCAGACCACATTTCTAGCAAATTCAAGTTTGCTCTAACCCAGGGTTCTAGGTTCTCTGAGTACAGACCAGCTAATCTTGCATTCCAGGAAGGCAATGAGCAGCATATCCAGAACCTGATGGAAAACCTCTGATGGAATCTCAGTCACTGGCCCTCTGACATGGCACCCCTCCTGGACTCCAGTGCCCTGAGTGCTTCTGCCCACTTCTAAAGCTGTGCTGTGCTTCTGGCTGAAAGCAGTGAGGCTCATTCTCCTACTTGGAGAGGATCATTCTCTTCTCCCAGTGCAAGACTCTGAATGGCAAACTTGCTCTGCCTCTTTCTTTCTCAGGTGGAAACAGCTGGGCTGCAAAAAAAGCAACAGATCACAGAAGAAAGTTTCTTAAATGGAGTTGAGAAACCTTTGCAATCATTCCCTGGACATCATCGCATTAATCCAGGTCTCTGGTTACTGGCCAATTAGAGTTTCATCTCTTTCTTCAATGAGGCTGAAAGTGCCAGAGTACTTTAGCTATGAAGGGCCCCTGAGGTGGAGAGGTAGGTCTCTCAGCTGCCTGTTCACACAGGTACAACAATCAGATTCAGTGCAAGAGGAGGTCCCAGGGGAAGGAAGTATTCATTCCTCCACTTTTATCTGTGTTGCTTGAGGGGAACACATTATTAACTCTGCTTGTTTGTCAGTGAAGCCATAGTTTTGAAAACCCAGTCTGACTACCTTCTCAATATCTCTCAATTCACTTCAGATCTCACCACACCATTTCAGTCCACATTGTGCCTCACCTGGATGAGAGCAACCACCCACTCACGGGTGCCACAGCCTACAGTCTTATTCCCCTGCAATCTATACACCAACCAGCTGCTATGCACTCCCCAAAATCCCCTCCCTAAAGCCTTCCAGCGGTTCCCTGATTTATACGTGAACCGACCCCTCCCAACCACTTGATCTTCCTTTCCTACCCACCTCTCTCGTTGAGTAGGACACATGCCCCCATCCCCTGCAGGTCTCCCAGAGGCCTTTCCTTGACAGTGATGTCGCCCATCACTTGCCTTTCTCCTCCCTCCCACTGCTTTCAACCCACCTCATCACTTCCTAATTCCTATTTATCCTTCTAGTCTGCATCTTCAGATCTTCCCTTCCCCTCATAACAGGTTACAACCCCCTCCTAACACTTTATAGGAATCACTTTGTTACTGTCTGGCTTGCCACATGACTAAATCCACTCGTATCTATTTCATTCGCTTTATCAATACCTAGCACTTTCCTGGACCAATCAATATTGCTGAATTGAAAAAACAATGGACTCATTTTCAGACCAGCTACGAATCTCCACCTCTCTGCTACCCCACCCAAACTCTTCTCCAATTTTACTGGTAGTTTTGAGTTCTAGATTCATATCACACCTGGGTTCCATCTATTCAATCTTTCTAGATCAGTTTAACCATTTTCCTCTTTTACCTATGAAATATCTGGTTTTTTCTTATTCTTGCGTGAGCTCAGCCTCAGATCCTTTCCCTAAGTAGTAAATTCTGTTCCACTTAGGAACTCAGATTCCCAGTAACAGAAATGCAGAATTGGCAACTTTTAAAGGCTGGAGAGAGGTCTGGCACGCCGCCTAGAGGTGACGATGAAAAGTTTTGTGACGTCATCTGGGCCCTGTCAGCAATCACTGTCAACCCCAGAATTAATTGCCAATAAATCTAGAAGGACTATTAGGAGTCCTCTAATCTAGCCGCCTCCATTACAGATGAAAAACTGACACCTAAGATGTGACGTCTAGAACCCAATCCAACACCCTAGGTTTGTTGTGAAACATGAATGGCCTCCCAAATAGAAATCCTCTGGGCTCTCCATAAAGTGCCAGTGTCTCTGGTCTAGCCCAAGTTAGTTCTGCTTTCTGATGTGAGAGAGTCCATATCTAAGGTCCTCAAATTTCTGAAGGATTTTGAAGAGGTGAGATGATGCAAACATTGACCTGATACTGATCCATGTCCCTTCACTCCAGTATAAATTTAAAGAGGATCAGCCAAGACAAACTCCTGGGGATGGGCACATGTCTGTTTTCCTTTTCTAACAGGGTGAAGAACTGTGATTGTCATCACGAGAGTTTGTTTTACATCCTAGAAAACAGAGGTCTAACACCTCAGAGTGCAAGGTCACTGTTGTCAGAACATTCAGGAACTCTATTCCTGGATGCCTTTCCCAGAATTATTAAAAATGGAATACTGGAAAACCTCATTTTTACCAGATATCAATCACCTATAGCATAACTCCTAGAACATTCTGCTTAAATTCAGTAATCACATGAAACAAGAAACATTTGCCTACAGACATTTTTGTGGGTGATATTGTCAGATATGTCTTATGGCAGACATAGCTCTATCCCACTTCTGAGAATCTGAAATGAAATGAACCTGTTTCACCATCAAGGCCCTGGGGAAATGCCAGGACTTGAGAAAGGTGAAGAAGGCACTCTGAATTTCATACACACTAATGTACAGCAAAATGGAAATTGTACAAAAAAAATTAGATGTGGCTATTCATGAGCAAGAGGCTTTCCCATGTGCCAAATTCATGATTGTGTTTCTAAAACAACACAACTGTTCAGCCAATACAAATAATGTGTATGGGATTTGGGCACTCAGAAATCTAGAAATTTATAGCAGTGTTTCTTCAAGTGTGACCTATAGACCACTAGGGGATCTCCAAAACTCTCCTAGGGATCCATGAGGTCAGAACTATTTTTGAAATAATACTAAGATGTTATTTATTTTGTTTTTCACTGTGTTCACCTTTGTACTGATGGTATAAAAGCAATGACAAAATGCTGGTGCCTTTGGCCTAGGATCTGACTTCCTTAACCAGACTCCTAAAGCGCAAGAAGTAAAATCAAGAATCAATAAATGGGATGGATTCAAATTAAAAAAGCTTCTTAGCAGAGGAAACAATCAATAACCTGAAGAGAGAGCCTACAGAAAGGGAGAAAATCTTTATCACATGCACCTCAGATAGAGCATTAATCTCTAGGATATATAAAGAACTTAAAAATCTTAACACCAAAAAAAACAACCCAATCAATAAATGAGCTGAGGAACTGAACAGACACTTCACAGAAGAAAAACTAAAATTGAGTGACAAATATATGAAAAAATATTCAACATCTTTAGCAATTAGAGAAAGGCAAATTAAAACTACCCTAAGATTTTATCTCCCCCTGGTCAGAATGGCAATTATCAAGAATACAAGCAACAATAAATGTTGGTGGGGATGTGGAGAAAAAAGTACACTCATACATTGCTGGTGGGACTCTAAATTGGTGCAACCACTATGGAAAGCAGTATGGAGATTCCACAGAAAACATCGAATGGAACCACCATTTGACCCAGTTACCAACTCTTTGGTTTATTCCCAAAGGATTTAAAATCAGCACATTAGAGTGATGCAGCCACATCAATGTTTGTAGCAGCTCAACTCACAACAGCTAAACAATGGAACCAACCTAGGTGCCCTTCAACAAATGAATCGATAAAGAAAATATATATATGAGATAAATGTATCATATATATATGATATAAGTATATCATATATAAATATATATATAGATAGGTAGATATATGATATGAGATAAATATATCATATACATATAATAAATATATCATATATATATATATGATAGAATATTACTCAGCCTTAAATAAGAATGAAATTATGGCATTTGCAGGTAAATGGATGGAGCTGGAGAATATCATGCTAAGTGAAATAAGCCAACCCCCCAAAAACCAAAGGCCAAATGTTTTCTCTGATATGCAGATGCTAATTCAAAATGAACAGGGGGGAGGGAGTAGGGAAAATAAGCTTACTTTAGATTAGGTAGAGGGAAGTGAAGAGAGGGGAAGAGGTATGGGAGTAGGAAGGATAGCAGAATGAATCAGACATTATTACCCTACGTACATATATATAACTATAGAACCGGGGGATTCTACATCATGTACAACCAGAAGAATGAGAAATTATACTCCATCTATGTACAATGTATCAAAGTGCATTATACTGTCATGTATAACTAATTAGAAAAAATAAAAATAAATATATTAATAAAGAAAACTGGTGCCTTAATTAAAATCAAAGCATAGCATCAAATTTTAGTAATTGTCACTGTATTCCTTAAAAGAAAAAAATGCCAGTTTCACTTATGAGTGTCTTTGATAAAACAGTAAAACTATTAATTTTATTTCATCTCCATCTCTTATATAGTTTTTTAAAATGCTACATAGTATACATACATCCCTTTGTTTGAGTTGGTACATAGGGTAGACAGGTGTGCGATTGAGTTGTAAAGCCAATTTTTCATGGAACACTATATTTTTTACTTGAAGGATTGTCCATCAAGCTGTGCTTATTTAGATATGGATATTCAGAAAAATTTTTTCTGAATTTTTTTTATTTATTTTATATTTTTTATTTATTTTATATTTTTTTAATTTTATATTTTTATTTATTATATATTTTTATTTATTTTTATATTTTTTTATATTTATCTTACAAAAATAAATAAGCCTATCACTTCAATGAAAATAATTGACAATATTTGTTGCCAATGATAACATTTAATTTTTCAATCAAAAATTACCATTCTGGAAAACCTGTTACTGCCACTGTAAACTTGACAACTTTCTAATCCTTAAAAATTTTCCCAGTGAAATCAGTGGTGTTTTTCACTAACGTGATTATTTTTATCTTGTATAATGAAATATGCCACCATTTGGAAGATCTGTGTCTTTATTTTCTAAATGGCCAACAAAACCAACTTATATTGTAAGAGAACCAAGTATTTAATATAACTGAACATGAAGTTCATTGAGGTGGTTTCCATTCCATTTTTAGCTAATCTCTTCCTGAGTAATGCTTCCTTCCTTTTAAATTGTGACTCCATCCATAGATTTTGCCAAAGTATCCAATTCTGATTAGACCATTTCACTGCTGGATATGATGGCTTTTGGAATAGAACATTCCAAGATCTAAAAAGTCCACCATGTGCTTTTTCAAGTGTCATAAAACCCCGCACCAAGAGTCCTTCACCACTGCTTCTGAATCTAGCTTGACAGCATCCTTAGACTCAAACACCCCAATGTGCAACCTCTCCTGCTCTCCGTCCTTTTACTTATGGGCAGTCTCTTGTCACAGTGATAAATATGCTTGGATCTGGGTTTCCAAATACTTGAGGTAGGTGGCCCATAGAGATTGTAGGAATACATTTTTCTTGCTTTCGTAGCTGGTTTGTACACTGGGGAACCAGTTTCTTCTCCTTGTGAAACTGTGGGTTCAGTGATAGGATGGGCTCCTCTGGGTCAGCAAAGACAAGCAGCCCAGCCCCACTGGTTTCTCCCACATGTGCCTGGTCTTCTGCTCCTCTGAAGCACAAGTAGAGGTGGGAGAAGGGTGAGGTGGCTTCAGGTTCCACACTGCAGCTTACTTTTAAGAAACTACTATTGTCCATTTTCCATGCTACCCACGATTATCCACTAAATACTTCTCTTTACAATTATGTGTCTATACGAAGCCAGACTTTCTTCATATATTTCAACTGAAACAATGCACCCCCAACACTTGAGAGTGCAGCTGTCCTCTTTGAAGCCAAACATTAGAGTTGCAGAACTGTACAATGGTACCACTCTTCTCAGTAAAATTTTATTGCTTTGGAAAACATAGTTGTGTTTTATAGAAATCAGGTAATTGTAATAATATATAGCAGGTTTTTAATGTTATTAATTAATTGGTGTTATTAATGATAAGCCTATTATCAATGTTATTTTAGTTAATTAAAAATTGCATACCTTCTCAGTTTTAATTTCTAATATATAAACAAAAAAATATACTTTCTCTCTCTTTAGTGCCTATCTCCACAGAGATAGTGGAGATATCCCCACAATCTGTTTATGGGCACTAACTAAGGCCACTGCCCACCCTATATCATCTTGTCCCTCTACCCAAGCTTCAGGGCAGCCCAGCACACCAAACTTGCTCTCACTTGGGGGTTTTACATTCACTACATATCCCCAGTGTGTACAATAATTCCAGGCAAGGAACAGGATCTCAAAAAACACTTCTGAATGAATAAATATTTCCTGTGTTAACAGAGATGGAGGAAAGGGAGGAACAGAGAGGAATGTTGAAAAAGAACTGAGTGAAAGGACAATGGACCAATGCCTCCATGGAAAATCAAAAGTGAGCTGGTAACAGCAGTGGACATGCTCCATAAATGGGTATTCCTATCTGTATGACGTTTCCTTAAAAGACCAGGAATAGAACCACCATGACCCAGGTATCTCACTCCTTGGTATTTATACTAAAGAACTAAAATCAGCCTACTATAGTGATACACGCATACCAATGTTTATAGTACCACCGTTCATAAAAGCCAAATTATGGAACCAGCCCAGGTGTCCATCAACAGATGAATGGATAAAGAAAATGTGGCATATAATTAACCATAAAGAAGAATGAAATTATGTCATTTGCTGGTAAATGGATGGAACTGAAGAACATCATGCTAAGTGAGATAAGTCAGACTCGGTCAAGTGTCAAATGTTTTCTCTCATGTAGAAGCTAAAGAGAATTTTTTTAAAAAAAGAATAAAAAAAGAGATCTCATGAAATAGAAAGGAGACCAATAGAGCAGAGGAAGGGAATCGAGAGGGAGAGAGGGAAGGAGAGGGGGATGGGGAAATACTGGGGAACAAAATCTACCAAATTATGCAATATGCACATTGTGTACCACAGTGAATCCTGCTTTTACATATAATTATAATTCACTAATTCAAATAATAATAATAGCAATAGAAGGAAGACCAGCTGAGTAAAGCAAGGGGATCAGAGAACAAGATTGATCAAATTATGTTGTGTGCATGTATGGATATGGCAAAATGGACCTCATTATTTTGTATAATTATAATGTACCAATAAAAATAAATGAATACAAATTGCTCTTCTTCTGTAAATATCTTAAAAGAAAAACTCAAGAGAAATTGCCTTACTATGAAATGTGCACATATTATCTCCCCCCTTTTTTTTAAATTATAAGCATCCAATTTATTTAATTCCTTCATTTAGCTTCAGCCATGTAACAAACACTGAACACAAGGCTAGCTAGTTATGATGATGGAATCCTACACAGACATTACATTTACACTCTCCCTTTCTCGTACATGAATGCATATGTCCCCTGTGTTACACAGTCACGCTTCGCTTAACCACAGGAACGTTTCTGTGAAATGCATGCTTAGGTGATTTCATCATTATGCAAACATCGTAGTGTGTATTTACACAAACCTAGAAAATACAGTCTACCACACACCCAGACTATGTGGTGTGGGCTATTGCTCCTACTGCAAATCTGTACAGCATGTGACATACTCAACGTCGCAGGCGATGGTAACCCAGAGGTATCAGTGTATCTAAACATAAAACAGGAATAGTAAAAATACTAGGCCACAGGAGCTTTTCAGCTCCATATATTTTTGTAACAACTGTCATATAGGCAGTCTGTCTAAAGGTCAACTAAAACCCTGTAATGCAGCACGTGACTATAGATACACTTCGCACACACTGAGGAATGTGCATGAACACACTCTCACACGCAAAAACATTTTTCTTTTTAAAATTCTTTCTTCTGCATGTCTGAAGACACAAACGGTGTGACTCTATCTGGTTTGCAACCAGAGAAATGGAAACATTGAGCTCTCTATATGTACTATGACTTGAAATGCATTTAAATAAATTAATTAATAAAAAATATTCTTTCCTCTTCCATTCCTAAAATAGTGCCATCTCTTCTTTCTGCTCCTTCCAGATTTACAACTTTAATTTATTTTTAAATTCAGGATTTTTTTTTTTTAATTCCTTGGGTGCTACAGGTGTTGAGTTCATGACAGTGAACTTTGATAGTCTCGGGTAATAATGTTTTTCTTTCTCTTTTGTTGGCATTCCAGTGAAGAAACCTTGTGTCCACAAAACAATTTCTTCCCTGCAAGAAAAATAACAATTGGCTTGATTTAAAAAAATGTTTTACATATCAATGTGAATTGTCACTAAATACAAAATTAACAAAAGGTACAGAATTAAAATAAAAATACCTGAAATTCTAATCAATGTTTCTTTAATTTCTACCTTCCCTATATAGGAGAGGCCTCGGTGGAAACTGATGAAGCATATATTCATTAGTTGATACCAAAGCTGAACTTAAGAAGTCACCAAAATGCAAGATCATATGTCCGAATAGATGGGAAAAAAATTTTTTTCTTGCTACTGGAGATTGAACTCAGGGACATTCAACCACTGAGCTACATCCTCAGTTGTATTTTGTATTTTATTTAGATATGAGGTCTCACTGAGCTGCTTAACACCTCGCTGGTGCTGAGGCTGGCTTTGAACTCGAGATCTTCCTGTCTCAGACTGCTGAGCCACTGGGATTACAGGCATGCACCACTGCGCCTGGCTAGATTGAATTTCTTTACCCAAAGCCTTCAAAGTAATTTTCCTCTGTTTTGCATATAACTCTAGAGGGGTCAGGGAGGTAACATAAATGAGATAATCTAGACAAGGATCAAGTCAGAGATGGACAGCATGTGAGCGTATATCTCTGGTGAGCTGGAGGCCCACAGGGGTCACCACCACCCACAATCTCGGAGTGTTCCACAACAGAATACAATCTCTGTGTGACTAGATTGATAATTTTTTGAAGAGAAGCCAGATATCCAGATTTTTACGCTTGCCTCACATGCGTGAGGCACTGGGTTCGATCCTCAGCACCAACTTTTCAATGATCGTTCATATTCTTTAAAAACCACTGCTTATAAAGATACTTCAGCATGTCAGGTTGGACCTGAAAGTCAACAGTGTATGACTTGTTCTAGAAGTCAAGAGGATAAAAATCATGGAGATGGAGCACAGAAAAAAGTATAAATAAACAAAAAGGAGGAGGAGAATAAGGAAAACTTTCAGCAAAGTTTTGAAATTTCAGGATTGCAGGGAGTTTTTAGTCAGCTGCAGTTACAGTTTTTGCAGCTGTTTTAGTCAGCTTTTTCACTGCTGTGACCAAAATACCTGACAAGAACAATTTTGGAGGAGGAAAAGTTTATCTGGGGGCTCACAGTTTCAGAGGTCTCAGTCCATAGACAGCTGACAAAGCTATTCCCCAATGACCCATCTCCTCCAGCCACACCTTACACACCTTCAATTGCCACTTGGTTAGTCCCCAGCAGGGAATTTATTCATTGATTAGCTTAAGGCTCTCATAACTCAATCATTTCACCTCTGAATGTTCTTGCATTGTCTCACACATGAGCTTTCTGGGAACACCTCATATCCAAACCATAATACCCTAGGCTAACAACAAATAGGATTGTCTCTGACTTAATTTCAATCTGATCAAAACCTGACTAGGTCTTTTCCAGGCTATGTGGTGAAAAAGACACATGAAGAAATTGAGACCAAGGGCTAGAAGTGCAACTCAGTAGTAGAGCATGTGCTTAGCATTCTCAAGGCCCAGGGTTCAATACCAGGCACAAAAAGAAGGAAGAGGAGTGAAGAAAAGGAGGAGAGGGGGGAGGGGGAAAAGAGTGGAGGAGGAAAGAAAAAAATTCTTGCAACTATAAACTCTAAGATGAGGTTGGGGTAGACTCATAAAGGAACTTGAATTGGTCAACCTCAAAGGGAAAGAAAAAAATGAAAGATAACCTAAGGGCAAACTTCACAAAACTTGAATGTAAAAAGAATAGCAGAACTTTGTAGAACATGGAAGGAGAGCTCTTAATTCCCAAGACTTGACGGGAGGCAAGGGGGAAGAGGTAGATTTATCCACACATTTGGAAAGATACACTTTCCTTTGTCAATATCCTAACATAGCATTGATTCTGAATTTGCATGGGTGGATGGAGACCAGGAGACTGCTTATAGCAATGACAAATCATAGCTGCTTAGAGAAGCCCTAGGAGGCTCCTGGCCATGGAATCCAGCCTCAGCAAGCTCCCATTCCACATTGTGGAGGCTGAGTAGGAAGATGGCTCCCAGCTCATCTCTTTTTGGTATCTGAAAATGACTAGTTTGGGGTTTTTTTTTTTTTCCCTGTTTTCCTCCCCTAGAGCAGACTTTTCCTTACTCAGTGACCTGACAATATTTCTAATATTCTTGGGTATTTTTTCCTCACAAAGAGAACAAGAAGCATCAGGGAGGTAACAGTCCCAAGAAGAGAGACTCAAGAAGTTAAAAACATCTGACTTCAGGGGCTGGGATTATAGCTCAGTGGTAGAGCACTTGCCTCGCATGCGTGAGACACTGGGTTCGATCCGCAGCACCACATAAAAATAAATAAACAAAGATATTGTGTCCATCTACAACTAAAAAAATATTTTTAAAAAATCTGACTTCAATTAAGTCAGCATAATACCCAAACAAATTGAAAACCATTGTTCAAGAAAATCTGATGTGAATATTCACAGCAACACTTCAATTTCATCAAAAGGTGGGAAAACCCAAATGAGCATCAACAAACAGATCAATGGGTAAACAAATTCCACACAATGGAATATTATTCAGTCCTAAAAAGGAATGAAATACTGATTTATGTTGTCACATGAATAAACCTCAAAAACATCACACTAAGTGAAAGAAGCCAGACACAAAAGTTTTATTATATGAGTCCATTTATATTCAATATCTAGAATGAGCAAACCCACAGAGTCAGAAAGCACAAAGTCATCAGGGATGGAGGAGGAGAGAATGAGGTATAAGGTTTCTTCCGTGGGTGATGATAGCATTTTGGAACCTGAAGCTTGAAGTGACAGTTGTACAACATTTGAGTGTAATAAATGCCATTGAACAGTACATTTTAAAATGGTTTATTTTGGGCTGGGGTTGTGGCTCAGTGGCAGAATGCTTGCATCGCACATGTGAGGTACTGGGTTCAATCCTCAGCACCACATAAAAATAAATAAACAAAATAAAGATATTTTAAAAAATAAAAACAAAAAATAAAATGGTTATTTTAACCAAAAAATAAAATGGTTAGTTTTATGTTATGCAAATTTGACCTCAACTTTTTAAAAAAGAAAAGGCTGGACATGGTGGTGCACTCCTGCACCAGCAACTGGGCAAGTTGCCAGTCTCAGTGACTTAGGGAGACCCTGTCTCAAATTAGATAATAAAAAGAACTGGGGATGTTGGGTTCAGTCCCCCAGTAGCAATAAATATATAGATAAATAAATAGGTGAAGATATGATGATGATGATGATGATAGATAGATAGATAGATAGATAGATAGATAGATAGATAGATAGATAGATAGATAATACAGAAATATAGATAAAAAGCCAGCAGACTGTTGGTTACTACTGGCTGCCTGGTTTTGTTCTGCAGTACTGGGGATTGAACTTGGGGGTATTCTACTATGGAGCTACATCCCCAGCCCTTTTAATTTTTTATTTGGAGACAGAGTCTAAGTTGCCCAAGCTGGCCTCAAACTTGTGGTCCTCCTTCCTCAACCTTCTGAGTAGCTGGGATCACAAGTGTGCACCACAGTGCTCTGCTGGCTGCCTGGTTTGGAGCGATGACTCTGCCATGTACAGTTAAGTGACAATGGGTGAGCTGCTTAACCTCTGTGCCTTAGTGTTTGTTTTGTTTTGTTTTGTTTTTGGTACCAGCCACTTGACCACTGAGCCACATCCCCAGCCAATTTTGTATTTTATTTAGAGACAGAATCTCACTGAGTTGCTTAGTGCCTCACATTTGCTGAGGCTGGCTTTGAACTTGCAATTCTCCTGCCTCAGCCTTCTGAGCTGCTGGGATTACAGGTGTGCGCCACCACACTCGGCCTCAGTTTCTTCACCTTAAATTGGGAATAGCAAAAATATTTTCCTCAAAGATCACTGTGAGGAGCAAGTGAGTTAATATCTATAAAGCCGCTAGGCCAGTACTTTATATTCTTTTATCTCGGTTTAGTTTATGTCTTTATTGGTGCATTATAAGTACACATAACAGTGTAATTTGTTGTTACATATTTGTACATGCTCACAATATAACAATAAACTTTGGTCAATTTCATTCCCAAGTATTTTTATTCTCTAAGTGCCACATAAATGTTTTTCAATAGAAAAATAAGCCCCAAACTCCCTCCAAGCAGGCTGCTCCGACCTGGGCTCTTTTCTTCAGGTCTGCATCTCTTGGCCTGACAGAATGGTCAACTTGGGAGGCAGATGTAGAGCCAGGGTTAATGGGCTCAGCCTTGTGGGTGACTCACTCTTCTCTCTGGAGTTTCCTGCAGACAAAGAACCCTTAAAGATTAGAGTCCCCTTAGAGTGTGGGACTCCTGTGGACAGAGCCTCATTAGTCGAGACTTAATGAGATTCCTGTGAAGAAGGGGAGTCTGCTCTGAAGAAGCCACATGAGAACACAGTCACTCATGCACTGCATAACAACATATCAGCCAACGGGGGCGCATCTACCAAAAGACTGTAATGAAACGATTCCATATTGTTTCAGCCTAGCTGTTGCTGTAGCATAATGCAAGACTTGCCTGCGTGTAGTGTCACTGTTGTGAACACACCTGCTGCATGGTCAGCCACGTGAAAGCATGGCACATACAGTTATAGATAGTATAAATACTTGATAACAATAAAACTGCCTGTGACAAGTAGTCTATGTATTTACTATTCTATGCTTTTATCACTATTTTATAGTGTACTCCTACTCATTAAAAAATTCTGGTGTAAGCAGGAGACCGAGTTCGGCTGGCAGCAGCTCATATACCTCCTGTGTATTATGTCTCTTGGTTGCATCAAGAGGCCACTTTGAGTGATTGGCCTATAACACCTAGGTTTATGTAAAGACCTCTCTGACATTCACACAACGACAAAGTCACTTAATGACACCTTTCTTAGAATCTATCTCCATCGTTAAGTGATGCGTGACTGTACTTACAGGCAAAATTTCCCAGGCTGACATCCATGAGGCTCCACAGTGCTGGGCCAGGCCACCTTCCCAGAATGATTAGGAGGAGGTTCTGGAAGGATTGAGCACTTAGGACTTCACTATTCTTGTGCACTGGCCATTCAGAGCCCAAGTGAGGTGCCCATATCAGTGAAGAGGTGGGGAATATTCTAGGCTCCACTCTGCCCAAACCTGGGCACTGGAGCAATGACCTCATGATTGGGTTTGGGTAGATCTTTCATTATATGACATTTTTGTCTTTCACCTGAAGTGGTTTTGTTTTGTTTTGGAATAGGTATTGCATTAGCTCAAAATTAATTAACTCAAAAAGATATTCAGAGAAGTCTCACTTCAATGCCAGTTATTCATTCTCTCTCTTTCTCTCTCTCCTAACACACACACACACACACACACAGAGCTAATCAATTTTATTAGCATCTGGTGTATTCTTTCCCAAAGTGTTTTTAATGTCAAGAAAACAAACATAAACCTTTGTATATTTTCTCTTTAATTTATAGGAAGGGTAGCATATTCTATACACTTTACTGCACCTATAGTTTTTTCACTTAATATATCTTGGAGTCGTTTACTAGAGAGCATCCTCATTCTTTTTTACAGCTGTATAATATTCAACTGTAGGGAAGTACCATAATTTACTTAATTATTCCCCATTGGTAGATATGTGGACAAATTTCCAATCATTTGCTATTTTAAACCACTGGTAATTCATAAACTGTGTGCATGTCATTGTACAAGTGTGCGATATTCTGTAAGGCAAATCCCTAAGGATGCTATTGCTGGGTCAAAGGTTACATGCCTTTGTAATTTTGACATATACTGCCAAAATGCTCTCCGATTTTACCTGCCAACATTAATATAAGAGAGTTCTATTTCCCACAGCTACATCAGCATTGTGTATTGTTAAACGTTTGGATGTTTTCCAACCTGATCAGTGAAAAATGGCATTTTAGGGTAGCTTTAATTTTGGCATTGCTCTTATTATAAATGAGATTGAATATATCTTTTATATATTTAGGAGCCATTTCTGTTTTCTATCTTATGAACTCTCTGTTCAAATCCTTTACTTGGTTTTCTTCTGGGTTTTTAGTCTTTTGCTGATTGGTATGTATGAGTTTTCTATCCATGATGAAGATTCACCATTTTCTATGAGATGGGCTGCAGCTATTTGACCTAGTTTATTACATTTGCAAACATGTTTTGCCATGCAGAATTTTTCATGTGGTTTGATTTACCAATCTTTGGTTTTTGTGATTTCTGAAATTTGAATAATAAAAACACATTACCCCATCCCAAGTTTAAAAAAATTTTAACAGGAAATTCTCAAAAGTTTTCATCTAGTACTTTTATGGATTTCTTTTAAAGGCTTAACCTTTGGCTCCTTTGGAGTTGTTCTTTATTTGTTCTTCACTTTTCCTTACTCAGGGAAGGCAATTCCTGTGTCTTCCCTCTCCATCCCACCACTCTCCATGTCCCCTTCCTCCTAACCTGAACTTGGCCCTGGCCCTATGTAGACATTACAACAGCTGCCAGAAATGTAGACTTCAGGAAAAGGCAGTGAGCCTCCAGCCCTCCCAGACTGATCAGAATCTCCTCATGAATCCAAGCTGTCTGGGGTGAAACAGGGTTTGGGGGAATTGAAGGGGACAACTGAAAGGAACTCAACGATGGGGACTCCAATGATGGTCACCTCAGTCACTTAAAATTCTTGGAAGCACTGGATAGAGTCACTTGGAAAGGGAGAAAAACTGACTTAAAAAGCAATTTCAGAGTTTCAACATGTGTTCTTCATTGGTAGAATTCAGGATGAGGATTTGGAGGACCCCGTGGGAGTATCCTTTTACTACTCTCCCCTAATCCTCTCCAAATCGCCCGGGCTCTACAGCTGTTGGTGAGCCAGATAAACTATTTGTTCAATTATTCTTGGCCAGGATGGGGCGGCTCACCTCAAAGGCTTTGGGCTTCATAACTCGGGCTACTTCAATCGGCCAAAGCCCTCCCAAGGCTGCCTACAGGAGACAGGGCCCGTTTGAAGGCAGCAGCGCCGTACCAAGTCTTTCCCTTCACCCCCTTTTCATCTCCACCCAGACGGGGCTGGAGTGGCTGACACCTCCCCACGGACCCTGTGTCAGGGAGCAGAGTTAGCTATGGGAACGATGCCAAAGCAGAGAATCAAGGCGATAAAATAATTACAAATGAAAGGGAGATTAGCAGGCACTGTCGGGACAAATGCTTCCAGAATGGTTCCTGAAATCTCAGGCGGCGGGTTCTCAAAGGAGACGTTGCCGCAGCTGCTGTCTCCATGGTGATGGGGCAACAGATGCCCAGCTGGGAGCACTCTCTGCACATGTCAGAGCCAACAAAGCTCCAGCCCCGGGAAGGAGATGACAGACCGGGTCACCTTTGCATCATGGAAATGGACTGATCATTAACACAATTTTATTTTCTCCATTTGTCTTCTTTCCCTCCCCCTTCCCTTGGCTTCAGCAGAGTCCCACTAATAAATGGTTGACAGCTGCTGAGAAATGGGTCCAGTCTGGCAGTTGCTCTGAGAAATATTCTCCTTGGGGGTTTGATGCTGCATGCTGCTGGAAAGTCCTGAGCAGTGTTCTGGTATGTTCTCTCCACAGCTAAGTTCTCATCTCAATAAGCACCAGTTTATTTGCTTTACCTCAAATTTTGATTTCAGTTTCCTCTGACATCCTCAGGCCACAGTAACAAGTGGCTTGGGATAACCATACTCCATTTCTCCTCCAAAATATCCATCACTTTCCTAAGACCATCTCCAAGAAATAAAATTTAACAGCAATGAGAATGCTATGTAAGTGCAAATTCATCACAAGCTTCGTGCTTCCAGAGGAATGGGTCCTCCTAACCATTTTCTATATTTAAAAAACTCTGGAATTACTATGAATACTGTCTTTCTATCTAACATGATATAAAATCAGAGACTCTCTCTTCATATTTCACACCAAGTTAGGGGATATTCTTTCCCAGGTATCTCCATAATCCAAAACTTTTTGAGCAGAGGACACAGTCAAAACGCAGGTGCACTAAAAATAGTGAGTAAAATTACCTTTAGGCTATATGTATCAGGTATATGTGAAACAAATGAATTCCATGTTTAGACTTGGTTGCCATCCCCAAGATATCTCATTATGTATATGCAAATATTCCAAATTCCAGTAATATCTGAAACTCAAATCACTTCTAGTCACAAGCATTTTAGATAAGGGATGCTCAGTCTGTACTGAATTGGAGTCAAAATAACCAGACGCAAATATCTGCTATTTCACAACTAAGCACCTGCAAAATGCAAAAGTAACTTCAAACCCCTTGTGAGAAGAAACTACATAACATTTTTGTATTTCTCCAATTTCTAGAAAAATTCTCAGTATAAGAATCAAAAAAGAAGGAAGGAGGGAGGGAAGGAGGGAAGAAAGGAGAGGAGGAAGAGGAGTTTTATAAGGCAGTATGCTCCAAACTTTTCAAATCATGTGCCTGCATGTTTTTACATGCATCTCCAAAGTAAGAATGTCTATTTAAGTAGTATTTAAATGTCTACTTAAATATATGTTAGTAATATGTAATATATATATTCTAATACTATAATGAGATGTATAGAACTAGAGACAAATTGAAAGGGAGTTAAGTTAAAAATAAATAGAACTTCTATTTCCTTCTTATGCTGCAATGGATCCTCTTGTCCTTCCCATTTTAGATACTAGAGTTTCTACACTCAAGTGGCCTGCAGTGTATTTAAGAAGACTTGAAACAAAGAATAACACTGGTGCTGCACACAAATTAAAATTTAGAGGAAAGGGTGGTCCTCCAGGGCATGGGTGTGTTTTACGAAGTCACATACTCCACTGAAATAGAATGCCAACATTTATAGTTTTATGCCTATGTGCATTTTTGTAAGGAAAGTCCAAAGATTTCATGTAATCCTCAAATGAATCTGGAACAAAAATTAGAGCGTAATTGGCTGAAAGAGAGAAAAGAACACAAAGAACTAAAGGAAATATACAGGCATTCTGTTCACGGTTGTCCTGCTTTTGCAGACAGAAAAATCTGGACTGGCTGGAATACTGGCCCCCACACTACCCAGAGAGATGGAGCCGTTTCCAAGGACTGAAGTTTTATCTCTGAGTTGCTGCTTTTCTCCAACTTCTTTTAGCAGTAGCCACCTTTAAAATGAAATCTTGTGTGGACCCACATACATAAAAATAGATCCAAGTGAAGATGCTCTGGGTGAAGAGCACATCCCAAATCATCTTCCCTTCCCCGTGAGCAACGTCAGCATGCCCACACTGGGCTAGAGATCTCCTTCAGTTAGAGCGGAGAATTCTACCCTAGGCGTTTTTGAGCCTGTGATCTGATGAAGAAGATATATATTTCCTTAATATATGTCCTCTCAGTATATATATATATATATATATATATATATATATATATATATATATATTTCCTTAATATATGTCCACTCAGTATATGAACTATTCAAAATCGCTCCCCTTCTTCAGCTGCCATCTTTGGCTCTTTTTCTCCCTTTATTTCCTTAAGCAAAGTCCCCATTAGCAGTATCCTCTGATTTTTCTCACCAAATGTGGTCTAAGATCCACCCTCACCAGAATCACCTGGCTTGCTTGTTAAAGATGCACATTCCTGGACATCATCCCAGACCTACGGCCTCAGAACCACTGTGCATGAGCTCCTACCACATGCAGCTTTGACAAGCTCTTGGCTGATTCCACAAGCCCTTAAGTTTGGGATCTACAGAGGCCTTTGCCCAGAGCCATACTCAGCCAGCAACTTCCCATCAGAGGGGCTTTAACTGACTGAGAAATTCACTCCGCTTTGCTTGAGCCTACCCAAAAGCTAAAGATAGATCCAGGAGGAGATGAAAATTCCAGGGCTGTGTGTCCATGACTCCGAGGTGAACAATAACTGAGTGTCTGCAGAGGTGACAATCCTCTTTCTCCGGTCTGGATGCGCAGTGACAGGCATTTTTCTTTTAGGCTAGGGTTAAATATAGTGCCTAATGCTTTGCAGACCTCAGCTCGGAGGAGTGGAATTTACTGGCCTGGAAGTCAGTCTTTTGTAGCCATGGTGCAAGCAGACATCACAGACCTGGGAAGAGAGGCTAAACCCATTTGTTTGAGGGGTATTAATTCCATGGAGTGAGGTAGCCCCTGAACCTTGTGCCTTTTTCCTGCAGTTAAAAAGGTAACAGTAGACTAAGCCTATGCATACTCTGCCTGAAAACTAGAATCACAAGAACTAAGTGGTGGGAGTTGTTTTCACCATATTGATACAGAAGCAAGAACAATTCAGAGAGCTATAAATGGCAAGGTGCAAAATCATAAAAGCAGTTCTCCATATCCTGCCCCCTTTTGGAACCAAATCAAGTTCTGTTTCTATCGTGAAGCTACCTCCAGCTCACCCGCTATCCCCCTCTTCTATTACACTTTCATGCAGTGGCATACATCTCAGCACTCACTTGTTCTTTATTTTTAGTATTTAGCTTTTGTCTCCACATCTCTGGATCACAAGCTCCTTGAGAGCGGAGACCACACCTCATCTCCCTCAGTATCTCCCTTGGTACCTGTCAGAGTGTTGGGTCCCTGAGCACCAGTGCATGTTTGTTGACATGAACCAAGTCCACATCAAAGAGAGTGAGATCTGGGAAAGAAGAAAGGCAGTAATAACAATGGCTGAGTACTGAGTGTGCTCTGGGTTCTACTATAGGCATTTAATCCATGTGAGTTTACTTCACTTTCACAACACCCTTTTGAAGTGATCCCCCATTACAGAAGGAGCAATTTACTCACAGAGGAGTGAAGTGAAATGCCTGAGGTCACAGAGGTCACACAGCTACCAAGAGGTGACTCCAGGATTTGAACCCAGGGAGTCTGTCTACAGAGCCCATGCTCTGCCATGTGCCCTAACACTGACGAAGGAAAGCTGTCCTCGTTGGCATGTGGGAAGTAGTGAGCTCAGAGAACCAGAGGGGAACTTATGCTTCCCACAAAAAAACACTCAACCTTGGAATCTTTATCCCATCTTGACTTGCAATGACCGACTCAGGGGCGCTTTTTCCAGCAGAAGGACAGTGAACATTTCCCAGGGTCTTGGCTCTCTTCCAGCTACTTACAAGTCCATCCAAGGCACAGCACTGACAGCAGCCTCTCCCAGCTTCCAGAGATCCACCTTGCTCTGCATGGATGAGGGAAGAGGCGTTGGGAGAAAAGAGTGGCATTTGCCAATGGAGAATAATTCTAGATCAGAGAACTAGGGGTAATACCAACCCAAGCTGCCAAACTCCACAAGGCAAGAGACTGCTCACTGCCCTTACAAAGGCAACCTCCAAAATCAAAACAATTCTCCACTCCCCTCCCCTGCCTGCAAGACTTTCCTGAAACCTCTTCATGCTAAATAATGAGATTATTTGATGTCCCTGAGTCCCACCCCTAAAACCACAACCCTGGCTGGCCATGTCCAAGCCACCAGAGGTACTCTCAGGTACTCCCTTGGCACTCCCAGGAACCAAGTAGTATCTAAGACCTTAAAGAAGGGAACTTAACACAGGGGTGTAAGGCGGGAGGGGGCATGGGGACAGTAAAGGTGGTGGAATATGATGGTCATCATAGCCCTAACTTTATGTATGACTGCATATATGTTGTGATTCTATACAACTTACAACTAGAGAATTGATATGTTATCTTCTATCTATGTACAATGAATCAAATTGCACTCTGTTATCATGTAAGCCTAAATAGAACAAAGAAAGAAAGAAAGAAAGAAAGAAAGAAAGAAAGAAAGAAAGAAAGAAAGAAAGAAAGAAAGAAAGAGAAAGAAAGAAAGAAAGGACCTTAAATTGGCCAAATTATATTGTGTGCATGCACAAATATGTAACAACAAATCCCACTATTATGTACAATTATAATGCATCAATAGATATTTTTAATTTAAATAAAAAGAAAGAAAAAGAAACTTGCAACATGTAGCCTGGGAGAAAACTTTCAACAGGGAGAGGGGAAAGCTCTTCTTTTAAAGACAGTGAGGATTTAAAGTGTCATAGATGAAGTAAAAATGAACTTATGGCTCTGGTGAGCATTTAAAATGCAATATGTTCACAAATAGATATAGCAAAAATGAAAAAAAGCATCAGACAAATTGTTTGATGCTCATAAAGTACCAGTATGATTCCAAGAGACACTGGTTGGGTTTAGTTTCTTGGAAATCTCTTCATTGTGTAAATTCTTCCCAAATGCAAAGTGAACCAGCTTTTAACCTGTATTCATTCATTTAACAAGTATGTATCTAGTGTCTAAGGTGTGCTGGGCTCTGGTCCTTAGACTGTGTGCTAGGGACACTTAAAGGTGAATATGCCCTCCAGGAGAGAAGAGTTTCCAAGAGAGAGACAGATAAGTAAACAATCACCTGCAGTGAAAGTTTTGGATTTGGGGAATACGCCCACAATGGGAATTCTCTGAGAAGGCCTCAAGCAGGAACGTTAGATGGACCCAGGGGCTCAGGAGACATTATGAAGGAGGCATTGATTTGCAAGTTTTGAAGGAGGTGGATATTTCCCAAGCTTAAATCACATTTACCAAGCAAGAACCCAGAATTGCAAAAACTTCAACACAGGCCAAGGTAGAGAAAACGGGGAAAATGAATGGTGGAAGTGTAGACAGGAGTCTGACCCTGGAGTTCAAAGGTTATTCCATGAGTTCAGCTCTTGTAGCTAAGGACTTGAATCACAGTCCTTAGGATTCAAAGGAATTCAAAGGAATCACTTGAATCCTTTCTTTGGCCTGAATGATCCAGAATGCTTCAAGGGAGGAAACAAGGCATGGAGACTCACATAGGGAAAGCCTGTCCGGGCAGAACACAGCCCTCAGGAGAGAGCCGGGGCTGTGACGGGATGGAGTGTGGAGCCTGCTTCCACCACTCACAGGAAGGACAGAGCAGGCTGCTCTTGTCTGTGCATCACACACCTAATTTTGCCTAAAGTTTATAGATATTCTTTGTTTCTCCCCATGGTGCCTAGACCAATGCTTTTTACCCCACAAATATTAACTGTCCATAAATTTGGTCATTTTTCATGCGGTCTCTTTTGGATGGTAGAACATGTGTCTTCCTGAATTCATTCTATATGGTTGGACAGACATACTGAACTGAAGGAATGAAATAGAATAGTTGCTACTGCTTATTGTGTATCAACTCACAGCCAGGCACTGTACTCACGGCCATCTTTTGATTTATTTTTATTGAGACATAATATTTGTACATCTTTATGGGGTACATTATGGTAACCAAGTACATGTATACAATGTGCAATAAATCAAAGTAAAAAGCATCTACATCTCTATAAATTTTAGTCATTTTTATCTGCTGGGAATTGCTTATTCTTGTATGATTTGGAGATGTATCATAGGTTGTTTTCACCTATAATTAGCTACTCTGCTAAAGAAAAAAACAGAAGTGATCCCTCCACTCTATGATTGATGTTCCTTCTTGAACTTCTTTCCATTCTTTCTTCTCCCTGCCCTTACCAGTCTCTAGTGATCACTATTACACTCTGTTCTTCTACTAGACTGGCTTATTGGTTTTCACAAATGTGTACTCATGAAATATATATATATATATACACACACACACATATAGATAGATATGTGTGTATATTATACACACACACACACACACACACACACACACATATATATTTCTTGTGATGGGTCAGGGCTTCAGACTCAAGTGTGCTTAAACTGTTATCTCCACTCCCTCCACATCCCTGGCTGGCAATGGGATGCAGGGAGGGCACAGAAAACCTGTTACATGGCTAAGAAGTGAATTCGGTGGATGTTGTATTCTTTCCCTTCCTGCCCTTCTGATATCACCCCTGGAAATGAAACCAAGATTCGGGTAAGATACCATTTTCTAGAAGGAAATCCTACCATCCAGGACAGCATGGATGAGGCAGCCACAGGACCCATGCTGTGTGATTCCACTTGCTTGAAGCATCTGCAATAGTAAAACTCATAGAAGCAGAACATAGAAAGTTGGTTAGCAGAGGACAGGGATGACAAGCAGGGACTCCTTACTCAGTGGGTGTCAAGTTACAGTTACACAAGATAGGTAAGTTCTAGAGTTCTGCCTATAATACCTGTAGTTAAAAATATGGTATTATGCCCCTAAAAATTTATTGAGAAAGTGGATCTCACGTAAAGCGTTTTTACCACACACACACACACACACAAAGAAATAAATAAACACAAGGAAACCGTGGGAGGCGTTGGATGTGTCTATTACCTTGACTGAAGGGGTGGTATCATGGGCAGATGCATATGTCAAAACTCATCAAATTGTACCTGTTAAGTATGTGCAATTTTTGTATGTCAATTATACCTCAATAAAGCTGTTCCAAAAGGTAACATTTTCCTAGGTTTATCTCCATCCAAAAGTTCCTTCACTCTTTCTGTAATATTCAAATTGGCCCAACTCCTACCAGATTCACATCCATTCACATTTGATATTGGATTTTTCCACTTCCCTCTTGCCCCTGAACTTCCTAGTTAAAAACCTGTGGAGGTGAACAAAAGGCCCTTGGTACTCCCTGAAGTTGCTGACTCTCCACCACAATAACAAGGAGATCAGATGCAGCTCAGCCTCAGACCTCTTTTCTCTGCCCAGGGCCAGTTGGAGAAGAGAGTTTGGGTGAGACTGTCCTAGATTCAGCATCTCCTGCTACAGGCTTCCAGCATTCACCGAGGCTTCCTGTAAGTGGAACCACACAGTCTGGTCCTTCTGCTCTGGCTTGCTGCACTCAGCATGTTTTCCAGTTTCATCCATCCCAAAATGGCCTGCCAAAGACATTCGTATCTGTGCTGTGATGGCACGTCCATCAAGTCCACTTTTGTGTCTCAATAGCAGTCTTCCGCTGACAGACAAATGCCAGGGTGGAACCATCATTGTGCTTAGCTTGTGCAGAACTCCCTTCACACCTCGGCTTTTTCAAAACCTGGCATCCTCTCACCTTTCAGATTGGTAAGAGCCTAAGAAGCTGTTGTGAAATTATCTTGAACCTGGGTTCTGTGGGATCAAATATAGATCCCAGTAAATCAAGCAGTACGAAGGAAAGGAGAGGGATTTTCCCCAGTGGATGGCCGACTCCATGAATGTGGAACCCATGAATACAGATAAACAATTTGTGTGTGTGTGTGCGCGCGCACACGCGCGCACGCACACACATGTAGTGAACGCGATCATCTGTGTAGAAAATCCATAGGAGTCTGTAAAAAAAAAAATATATATATATATATATACACACACACATTTATATTGATATTTGCATAGATTCTTCTTTGGAGAATTCTAATACATAGGTATATGGAAATATAACTGTTTTTATACGTGTTGACCTTATATCCTGCAGCCTTGTTAAATTCACTTATTAGTTCTCGGGGAGTTTTTGCAGAGTCTTGTGGATTTTCTTCTGTGTGTGTATGGGGATAGGGGTACTTGGAGACTGAATCCAGGGACACTATCAGTGAGCTACAAGCCTGCTGAGTGCCACATTGTGGGGCGGGGGTCTGCACAGTCTAACTTTCCCAAGAAAGCTGAGTATGAGTTGCAGAAGGAGCCTCGTAGACTGAACTTGTTCAAGAAAACTATCCTATGAACATAGGACCCCTGGTTGTTTGTAGGTACAAGATAATGGGACTGCAGTGTCCCACCTAGAGGAAAGGAATACGCTGAAGCCGATTCTCTGGTTGTTGCGCCAGCGATACAGAGTAAGAGAATCTTTTAATAGTATTTCGCCAGGAGCAACACAGCTCCCCCTGGTGGCCGCTTGGGTGTGGCTGTAGTACAATAGTATGTGAACATTGCCACCTGCCGGACACTCTATTGCTATGCAGCTTTGTCAACAAGTTTTCAGCAGCTGTTTGTCGGTTCTCAAGTTTTTTTGGTTTTGTGTTTGTTTTTTTATTTGTTGTTTTTGTTTTTGGTATTGGGGATTGAACTCAAGGGTACTCGAACACTGAGCCACATTCCCAGCCCTATTTTGTATTTTATTTAGAGACAGAGTCTCACGGAGTTGCTTAGCGCCTCGCCTTTGCTGAGGCTGGCTTTCAACTCGAGATTCTCCTGTCTCAGCCTCCCTAAGTGCTGGGATTGCAGGCGTGTGCCACCACACCCGGCTGGTTCCCAAGTTTTATTCAAGAACTTTTTTCTTTTTATATTCCTGTAGGTACTTTCAATTTTCTAACTTAAGCAGTAATGAACCTATTGGAAGTATATTTGTGAAATGAAAGAAGAAAGTGAAAATAAAAGGTGTTTTACTAGCTGGAAAAATAGGGATCAAAGAAAAATGCATAGATAGCAATTATTTCAATAATATGTGCTGCAAATGGCCAACAACTATATTTTTAAAAGTTCAACATCTCTAGCAATCAGGGAAATGCAAATCTAAATTACTCCACTCCAGTCAGAATGGCAATCATCAAGAATGCAAATAATAATAAATGCTAGTGAGGATGTGGGGGAAAGGTTACACTCATACATTGTTTGTAGGACTGCAAATTAGTGCGACCACTTTGGAAAGTACTGTGTAGATTCCTCAAAAAACTTATCCCATTCCTTGGTATTTATCCAAAGGAACTAAAATCAGCATGGTATAGCAATACAGCCACTACAATGTTTATAGCAGCACAATTCACAGTAACCAAACTATAGAATCAACCCAGATGCCCATTAATAGATGGATGGGTCAAGAAAATGTAGTATATATACACAATGAAGTTTTACTCAGCCATAAAGAAGGATGAAATTACGGCATTTTCCAGTAGCTGGATGGAAATGAAGTGATGAATAAAATTATCACTTCATGAATAAAATAAAATAATTTTATTCTCTTTCATCATGCTAAGTGAAATAAGTCAGACCCAGAAAACCAAGGGTCAAATGTTTTCTCTCATATGTGGAAGCTGAAGCAAAATAAGAGAATGAAGGTAGTGGGGAAGGGATTGGACATCATAAATACATAGGGAAGATCAGTGGAGCCGAAGAAGGAGAATGAAAGGGAGGAAGGAACGAAGGAAAAGAAATATGGAAGAAATCTAACAAAATCATGTTATATGCACATATAAATGCACTAAAGGGAATTTCACCTTTATGTATATGTAGGAAGTATAAAAATGAATAAATAAAGGAATGAAAGGAAGATAGTAGAGGAGGAAGAAAGGGGGAGGAAAGAGGAGAGGAAAAAAGAGGGGGAATTGAAATCAAATTTCTTGTATGTATAAGTTTGTCAAAAGGAACCCAAATACTATGTATAATTATAAAGCTCTAATAAAAAATAATATGTGCTGTTCACCTGAAGTAGGAACACAAGGCAAAATGTCACAGTGAAAGAAGCATTTATCTTGCAGTATTGTAACAAAGGTTAAATGAAATAACATGCATAAAATAAAAATGAAATGCATATTAAGTAAATCAGATATGCATAATACATAGTCCTTAGGTATAACAAAAATTTCATATGAAAATTTTTTCTAATTGAATTATGAAATATTCCTGACCTGGACCTACCAAATGAAAAGACGGAAGCTCTCAGATATTTTTTAAATAGTCTGTATTTTCCTTTCTCTAGAGTAGTTGATTCTGATCCTTCTCCAAAAGATAATCTGGCTTTGGCACAAGGCTTAGGTAGAAAATTCTGCCAAATTGAGACTCCACTAACATTGATTGACGATCTGCAGCGTGCTAGACACTTTTAAAGATGCTCTTTAATTATCACCAGTGAAACTTAAAGTTTCAGGATCCATTCCCTTTCCACCAGAAAACATTTTGCTAAGAATATGAGAACATTTTTTTTTCTTCAATAGCCTCTTTTTTTGGTCACTATTCACATTTTATTTTTTTGTTTTGTTTTGTTTTGTTTTATTTAGGTTTACATGTTAACAGTGTAAATTGATTCATTATACATAGATAGAGGATAAAATATCAATTCTCTAGTTGTAAGTTGTATAGAATCACAACATATATGAAGTAATACATAAAGTTAGGGTTATTATGACCATCACCCTTGCTGTCCCCATGCCCCCTCCCCCCTTACACCCCTGTGAACAGAGATCCACCATTGTTCCCATGACCTTTCCCACATTATGGATCAGCATCCACTTATCAACGAGTACACTCGGCATTTGGTTTGCTGAGATTGGCTTACTTCACTTAGCATGATATTCTCCAACTCCATCCATTTACCTGCAAATGCCATAATTTTATTCTCTCTTATTGCTGAGTAATATTCCATTAGGTATATATACCACAGTTTCTTTATCCAATCATCTATCGAAGGGCATCTAGGTTGGTTCCACAGCTTAGCTATTGTGAATTGAGCTGCTATAAACATTGAAGTGGCTGCAGCACTGTAGTATGCTGTTTTTAAGTCTTTTGGGTATTGACCTAGGAGTGGGATAGCAGGCTCAAATGGTGGTTCCATTCCAAGTTTTCTAAGGAATCTCCATACTGCTTTCCAGATTGGTTGTACCAATTTGCAGTTCCACCAGCAAT